>CAUYLG010047752.1:0-60729 GCA_963573385.1 Cacajao melanocephalus | reverse complement strand
TGCCGGTTGCTGTGTTTTTGCCATTGCACTCCTGCCTGGGCAAAAAGCGTGTGGGCGAAAAACTTTAAAAAAAAAAAAAAAAAAAAAAAAAAAAAAAAAGTCATACACACCATTTATCTGTGTAGCCAGTGATGGCCATTTAGACTGCTTCCTTTTTTTTTTTTCTGCTATGACAATGCTGCAGTGAACCTTCTTACGTGCATGTGTCTACAAGCTGGAATTTCTCTCTTGTGGATATACCCCAAGTAGAGGGCTGGGCCGTGGGAGATACAGAGCGTTTTATAATATCCTGCCATTTCACTCTCCAAAGAGACTCTACCAATTTACACTCCCACCAGCAGGGCTGGAGTCCCCGAGTCCCCACACCGCAGCTTTGATAACACTTGGTATTGTCAGCCTTTGTAATTGTTGCCAATCTGACGGGTGTGAAATGGTACCTCACTGTTCTCATTTGCATTTCCCCATCACTACAGAGGCTGAGCACTGTCTCTTCCTACATTTATTGGCCGTTTGGGTGTCTTCTGAAGCTGTCTGTAACTATCCCTTGCCCATTTTTCTGCTGCGTTATTTGTCTTTTTCTTATTGATGTATAGTCCTAGATTTTAAGAGCTTGCTTTTTGCTTTACTCTCACCTATCTGGACTTTATTCTGCAGTATGGTTTGAAATGCAGACCAAACTTTTCTTTCAATCCAGATGGAGAAATAGTTCTTCCCAAGCCACTTGTTTCAGATGCAGCTTTCGTCTTCCACTAAATCCCCACGGAAATGAGGACTCTCACATGGATCTTAGTCCACGGCTCTGCTGTTTGATTTAGAATAGCTGTATTTTCATAACTAAGAGGCAAATCCCCTTTCACTGTTAATTTTTCACAATGTTCTTGGCGGTTGCTGGGCATTTTCCCTGCCAAATTAACTTCAGAACCACATGGCCAAGGTCTACCAACAACCCCCGTGGGATGCAAATTGTGACTGCGATGGATTTCTAGATTCACTGGGGGTGACCTGTTTCTCCCTGTGCCTCTGCTTACCTCGTCTCCTGGAAAACCTGCCTATTCTCTCTGCCCTCCCTCCAATGTCCCCTCTGTCCACCCACCTCTGACCCCGCCATTGTTCTTCAAACTTTTCCAGAGCTCAGCACTGCCACAGAAGGAAGCCCAGACCCTCAAGCCTGGCATTCAAGGTTCTCCAGGACTCAGTCCCCGCTTCCTTTCCAGTGAAGATGCAATCCTCAATCTTTCTTTCTTTTTTTTTTTTTTTTTGAAACATAGTTTTGCTCTTGTCACCCAGGCTGGAGTGCAGCCGCACAATCTTATCTCACTGCAACCTCCACCTTCTGGGTTCAATCAATTCTCCTGGCTCAGCCTCCCATGTAGCTGGAATTACAGGCGTGCACCACCATGCCCGGCTAATTTTTGTATTTGTGTGTGTGTGTGTGGACATCCTTTTTCTTGAAATTTTTGTATTTTTAGTAGAGGTGGGGTTTCACCATGTTGGCCAGGCTGGTCTCAAACTCCTGACCTCAGGTGATCCACCTACCTCAGCCTCCCAAAGGGCTGGGATTACAAGTGTGAGCCACTGTGCCCGGCCCAATCTCACTCTTTCAACACGCTCCACCATTTCTGCATCTGTGGGTTGGACCCCTCTGCCCATGATACCTTCACTGAAAGGCCTAATCTCCCAGTCCTGCCTGCCTAGTTCAAACACCACCTCCTCCAGGAAGGCTTCCCTGACCCCATGGATTTCAAGAGACAGCTGTCTCTTTAGTGAGGACTCTTTCTGCACCTCTTGAAGGCTCTGAGCACAGGAGCTCCTGTCAAATCTTCCTGCCCCAAAGCCTGGGTGCTCCCAAGGTCAGGGCTACAGTGAAAGCTCCTTGAACACAGATCATGCTCTCCCCTTCTTCCATCATCTTTCTCTATAGCAGCCATCATGTGATTGCCCCTCTCTGCTTGAATGTACCTAGAGATGGGAAACTCACTATCTCACAAGGCAACAGGCTCATCTTCAGAAGAAAGATCAGAAACAGGGACTGGTTGAACACAGGGCGTGTTCTAGGGCCTGGCCCTTCACAGCTCGGCTACTTCTCACAGGAAACCTTCAAGTTGGGAAGCAGCATCCCCATTTTAACGACGAGGAAACCGAGGCTCAGAGAGATTAAGAGTAAGTTTCTCCAGGCCACAAAGCTGAGTAGGCAACAAAGTTGGGATAGTCAAGCCGAGGCCTGGGAGAGCTAAATGAGGGGGCACTTCTTTGTGTTGAATTGATGTTTGCTTCTCTGGAACGTCGACCCAAGAAGTTAACTGGTCATCAGACCAATCACAAACTGAGCAAGAACCAGAGAGGGGTAGTGACTCCCCCAGGGTCACACAGCTAGGTAATGGCAGAGCCAGGACTAGAACCCAGGGCCCTCACTCCTAGGCCAGACTTGTTCTTTGTATCCATCCCAAGTCAGAGGGCCACTCAGAAGGAGTCAGGAGGCCACACAGGCTGCAGGTCTCTCCGGTCGGGCCAGCGTGGGGAAGGCCCCAGCTGCAGGGCTGGTTTATGAAAGTGCCCAAAGACCACCTCATCCCTCTGAACTGGGAAGACACTGGGGTTCAAGCAAAGGAGCTGGAAGCCCCGGGCTGGACGAGCACAGGCCAGTGAGACTCGCCAGTCACTGGAGGGCCTGGGATGCAGGGGTGGGGGAGAAGCCGGGGCGGGCCTCACCTGCTGGGGAATGAAGGAGCTGGAGAAGGTGACTGCCGACCAGAAGAAAATGCCGCAGCTGAGAATCACCTTCCTGTTGAAGCGGTCGCCCAGGTAGCCGAAGATGGGGGCAGCCACCATGAAGCTGCAGATGAACACTGCGCAGGGAAAGGAGAGCTTGAGGGGCCGCCCAGGCCCCACACCCTGGCCCACCAGCCCACTTCACACCCGCTTGAGGCCAAGTGCCTGTGGGGCAAAGCGACCGAGGAAGCAGCCCAGAGAGAGGGGACCTCAGCCTGACCTGCACCCCAGGAAGGTGGGACCGGCCTTCTGAGGTCAGGCGATTCCATGGCGCCATCCCCTCCAATGTATGTCCAGTTTGCCCAGTTTGTCCAGTTTTAGGTGAGCCCTTTGGGTACTTTTTTTTGAGAGTCTTGCTCTGTCACCCAGCCTGGAGTGCGGTGGCGCGATCTCGGCTCACTACAACCTCCGCCTCCTGGGTACAAGCAATTCTCCTGCCTCAGCCTCCCGAGTAGCTGGAATTACAGACTTGTGCCACCACACCCAGCTAATCTTTGTATTTTTAGTAGAGATGGGGTTTCACCATGTTGTCCAGGCTGGTCTTGAACTCCTGACCTCGTGATCCATCTGCCTTGGCCTCCCAAAGTGCTGGGATTACAGGCATGAGCCACCGCGCCCAGCCTTGAGTACTTTTTAAGAGTAAAGACCTATTTATTGAACACTTTCCACATGCCACATCTCATGTATCTTTTTAAAATTTATGTTTATTGTTTTGAGACAGGGTCTTACTCTGTCACCCAGGCTGGAGTGCAGTGGCACAATCTCAGCTCACTGTAACCTCCACCTCCTGGGTTCAAGCGATTCTCATGCCTCAGCCACCTGAGTAGCTGGCATTACAGGTGCGGGCCACCACACTTGGCCAATCTTTGTATTTTAGTAGAGATGGGGTTTGGCCATGTGGTCCAGGCTGGTCTCGAACTCCTGGCCTCAAGTGATCCACCTGCTTCGGCCTCCCAAAGTGCGAGGATTACAGCTGTGAGCCACCGCACCTGGCTGTATCTCATGTATCATGTACCTTTCCAGCCCCCTCCCACCTCACAGATGCGGAGACAGATGCAGAGGGAAAGTGACTTTCCCAACAGCCCACAGGCAATAAAAGTCCCAGCGGGGGTGTAACCCCATCTGCCTGACTCCAGGGCCTGTGTTCAGAGAGAGGAAGGGATCTACCCAAGGTCACACAGCAAATCAGGGCAGAACTGAGCCTGGAACTCCATTTCATACCTGCCGGATCACACAGCTGCCCTTGCTCCCAGCGCTTCAGGGGCTTTCCTGATGGCTGAAAACATGGTCATCCAACCCCCCATCCTACCCTCCTGTCATTTACCACCAGCACCATTTTTTTTTTTTTTTTAGATGGAGTCTCACTCTGTTGCCCAGGCTGGAGCGCAGTGGCACAATCTCAGCTCACCACAATCCACCTCCCGGGTTCAAGCGATTGAACCCTGCCTCAGCCTCCCAAGTAGCTGGGACTACAGGCACACGCCACCACGCCTGGCTAATTTTTGTATTTTTAGTAGAGTCGGGGTTTCACCATGTTGGCCAGGCTGGTCTCAAACTCCTGACCTCAAGCGATCCACGTGCCTCGGCCTCCCAAAGTGCTGGGATTACAGGCGTGAGCCACCACACCCAGCCACCACAATTTTAAATAGAGGAGTCAGAGAAGGAGATATTTCAGCCAGGACCTGGAGGAGGTAAGGAAACAAATCATGCAATTCTTGGGGCAAGAACAGCAGTCACGCGGGCCCTGGGGCAGGAGTCCACTCAGCATGTCAGAGGACAGGAGAGAGGCCAGGGTGGGGCCTCAGAGCCCCTGGTGATGACTGTGACATCCATGGATGACAAAGGAAGACATGAGGGGATGCCAAGCACACGCCATGACCTGGCTTTATTCTTCCAGGACAAGAGGTTAAGACTCAACAGGAGGCCACTGCCAGCGATGGGAGGGGCCTTGGAGGTCCCAGGTGGGATGAAGAGGCACAGAGCAAGGCAGGGTAGACCCCAGGTCACACGGCAAGGCAGCCCCCTCCCCCATTCCTCCCCCGGAAGGCAGTCCCACAGCTGATGGACAGATGGCCAGACAAAGGCTGGAAGTGGCAGACAAGGCAGCCCGTTGGCCTCTGACCGCCAGGCTGAATGTGTGCATGGGTCCGGCTGCTCCTGCGTGGGCCTGAGACCCTGGCGAGATGGGACCTGAGAGAAGAGAAAGAGGGAGAGAGGAAGGAAGGAGGAAAAGAGAGGGGAAGGCGGGGCGAGAGGGCTGGGCACAGCCCCTTGAACTTGGCTGGGGGAGTGACTGCCCCTCTCTTATGCGAGCAAGAACAGGCCAGGGACTGTGTGTACGTGGTGGGTGTGCAAGGAGACCCACTCATTCTAGAGGCCTTGAGCAGAATCCCCTTGCAGGTGCACAGACCCGGGCATAGGAGACACTCCCTGGGCTCAAATTCACCTCTGCTCCCTCCCAGCCGGTAACCTCAGTCAGGTCCTGACCTTTCTGTCCCACCTTCAATAGTATGCTGAGAAACGTTTAACTGGCTCTGAAAAAGGGGCGAGAGGAGCCCTCATGGGGCGTGTTTGCTCCTTTTTTTTTTTTTTGTATTCGGAGTCTCGCTCTGTCTCCCAGGCTGGAGTGCAGGTGTGGTCTCAGTTCACTGCAACCTCCGCCTCCCAGGTTTAAGCAATTCTCCTGCCTCAGCCTCCCAAGCTGGGATTACAGGTGCGTACCACCATGCCTGGCTAAGTTTTGTATTTTTAATAGCAACGGGGTTTTGCCGTGTTGGCCAGGCTGGTCTCAAACACCTGACCTCAGGTGACCTGACCTCCCACCTCAGCATGCAAAGTGCTGGGATTACAGGCGTGAGCCACCGTGCCTGGCTATGTTTGCTCAGTTCTGTGGTGTAAACACCCCGCCCTGGCTGAGTTCAAGCTACCCACGTCGGGTCACTGATGGGAGTTAGAGAGGGATACGCAGGAGCACACCACTGTCCAGGGTTTCTGCCGCACAAATAGAACAGACGTCACCACCACAGGAACACGGATGACACTTAAACATAGTACAATCATTAGGAAGTGACGGCTTTTGAGTTATTCCTTTTTTTTTTTTTTTTGAGATGGAGTCTCGCTCTGTCCCTCAAGCTGGAGTGCAGTGGTGTGATCTCGGCTCACTGCAACCTCCGCCTCCAGGGTTCAATCGATTCTCCTGCCTCAGCCTCCCGAGTAGCTGGGATTACAGGCGGGAACCGCCACACCTGGCTGATTTTATATTTTTAGTAGAGATGGGGTTTCACCATGTTGGTCAGGCTGGTCTCAAAGCCCTGACCTCAGGTGATCCGCACCCCCCTTGGCCTCTCAAAGTGCTGGGATTATAGACGTGAGCCACCGTGCCCGGCCCCCGTTTCTAATTATTTAATTTTAAGTGGATACAATTTAGTTATTAACAATGGTTGTATTTAACGACCAGCTCACACACCATTCCTGAAACGTCAACAATTTACTCTCATGAGCCCGTCTGAGCCAGCGCCAACATGCCAACATCCTCATCTGTAAAATGAAGATAAAAATAGCAGCTCTCCACGGTTGGTCTGGGTACTGGCCAGCGCATGCGAGGACGTACTTCATGCCTCACCCTGCCCAGAGCAGGCCAGCCTTGGTCAACACTGGGCCCTTGTTTAAATTAGTCAGGGCAGAAATTATTTCCTCACATCTAGAAAAAGAATTTTTCCTGCTGGGCCTGCCTCCAAGGACCCGCCTGAGATCAGACCAGAACGTGGGCAGGAGGGAGATTTCCAGTCGCATCAGGACTCACTCGTTAGGGGAGGAGGAAGAGGTGCTCTCTCTGCGCCTGTCTGTGCCAGGTGGGGAGTAGAGAGAAGCAGAAGAGGAGTTGCCCCGTGTCTGGCCAGAGGCAGATCCTGTTCATAAGTTGCCCCGTTTAAGGACAACCTATGCTGAGCAACCAGCAAGGAGCTCCAAATCCTGCCAGGATAATGAAGAGAGGCTTCCTGGAGGTGACGGTGTCAAAGCTGGGTGCTGAAGCATGCACAGGAGTTTACCATTACTTAACATCGATGATATACACTGAAATATAAACTTCAGATCTTACTAGCAATACCAGATAATGGTCGATGAGGCATAAAGCTTAGTGTTCATAATAATTGCACTTATTATTTATGAAGCACTTGTTACAGGCAAGGCCCAGGGATGCAGCCTCGACATATGCACAGACGATCTCACTTCCTTCTGTTCTCTTCATTTGACAGAGGAGACAATACAGGCCAAAAGAAGTGACGTCACACTGCTAGTGTGTGGCTGAGCCAGAATTCAAACCCCAATTTGGCAGACTCCAGAGCCCTTGGTCAAAATCACTCCACGGTCGGCCGTGCTGGGAAGCGGGAAGGTCCCCGCCGATGTTCCCAAGGTCAGAGAAAGCTCAGGTCATGTTAAGGACAGAAGGAAGACAGGTCAGGCCACGGCGTGAGAAGGCTGGACGAGAGGCAGTGAGAGGGGAGGCTGTGGCAGGAGGGCTGGACTCTAAAGAGCAGGACAGCGTCTGGTGTTCAGAAGGCGACGGAAAATCACCGCATGCTCTATCCACCGCCCCCAACGCCACTTGAAAAAGCCCCCACCAGGTGGGTGAAGAGGTGTCGAAGGGACGCGGCCCAGACCTTGGCCAGACCCTGGCCATCATGGCCATTCTCCCCTCTTGCCCACAGTGGAGCAGGAAGCGCAGGCCCCTCCTGGCTCTTTCAACCCTTCCCTGGTTTTTGGCTGCTCACTCACATGGGCAGAAGCCCCCAGGACCGCAGGTGGACTCCTGGCAGAGGCAGGCACGCCCCATCCCCACCCACCGGCCCCAGCCTGATGAACTTGGCCAAGCACCTACGTGCCCTTAGCTCCCCATGTCCATGCCCATCTTACAGCTGGGGTCACGGAGGCCCCAAGAGGTGGAGGAACTAGCCCGAGATGACAGCACATGAGGAAGGAACACTCCGCACCGCTGCCTGTCCCCCAGTGCCTTCCCTCGGGACAAGGCATTCCAGGGTCAGGGGGGAGGTGGGGTCCATCATTGCCGTCCTCCCCTCTGCTCAGGATGGACAGGAGGGAAGACCCCTCCTGACCCTCTGGGAGGTCACAAGCCTTGGAGGGGCCTGAACATAATCAGGGAAGGCACGGGGAGGGGGCGGAGAGAACGTTCCTGGCAGAAGGGACAGGATGGGTGAAGGCTCGGCCGTGTGAACCTCGTCCGATGCGGACACAGAGGCCAGCAGGCAGCTCTGCTGAAAATAAAGACCAGGCTGGCTGGGCCTCCAGGCTAGAAGCTTCCCCTGCCCACCGCCCCGCAATCCCGTGGTCTTTGTTTGTTTGAGGAGAGCTTTCTGGGCAGACTGGTGGCCCCACCCCTGGTTCTGGTAGGGGCGGCTTTCCCAGCAGTTCCACAGGAGGACATCCTGTGGAGGGTGCGGGGAGCCCTCGCTCGGCTCACGTGTGCTGAGCCCACAGGTCTGGGACAATGGAGAGACAGGGCAGGCAGCCAGGGCCCGGCAGCAGGGAGGCAGGACTCAGAACCACCCGCCTGCCTCGGGGTCTCAGGCCAGGGCCTCACTCCCTCCCCTCGCTGTTCAGGCAGGAGGCCATCAGAAAGCCACAGGGGGCGGACGGGTGCCTCAGGTGCTGGCCACCTCTCACGGCAGCCCAGAGCTCAGAACCCCCACAGGGACTCGCTGACCTGGTGGGCAGCTCCGGGACCCCGGTCCATGGTGAGGGGAGCCACCCTCCTGGCACGCCTGGCCTGTGTGACCCCAGAAGGCCATTCTGGAGCAAGAGAGACAAGTCTGAGCTTGGGGGAAACCTGAGCCCCCACTCTGTGGCCTTGGAACCTGCATTCGGCCCTTGCCTCAGCCTGGGCTGAACCACGGCTATTTTTACATGGCTGACCTGTTATTTGGAGAAGACTCGCCATCCTCCACATCCTGCGGGCAGGGAGGATGCTCAGGAGGCATGGGTGGGGTGGGGCCAGGCTCTGCCATCCAAGGGACAGCCCAGGTTGGCCAAGCCGAGGGAAAGTGCTGAGGACAGATGGCCCCATCGGCGCCTGAGAGCTCACCACGCTCAGACTTCCCAGTGGAGGAACGGGAACTACCTCCTCCATGATCCCCCTACTCAGGATGTAAACTGTGTTGGCCTCTCAGGCCTCAGGGTGAATGAGGTTTTGAGGTTTTGGGGCCACCTCTTGAACAGTGGGGTGGGGCTTGGAGAACGGCCACAGGAGCTGTCCGACTGTGCCTTCAGAACCCCAGTCCGCTGAAGCAGGAGGCGGTCGCCAGGCTGGCCAAAGATAGCGGGGAGAACAGCCAGGAGACTCGCCCCAAAGCAGAGGCACTGTCTGGTTTCAGTCTGAGCTGGCTCTTCCTGTCCCCACTCTCCCTCCGTTCCCCCATCCTGGCACTTCCTCATGACCCCACAAACCCCACCCCTGAGTAGCCTTAAGCTTCCTCTGCGACACCTTCCCACACTTGATCTCAGAATAAATATACTGATACACACATCTTATGAGGACCTGCCCTGATCCAAAACCTTCTCTGGCTCCCCACTGCCCCAAGACAAAATCGACATGCCTTATCTTGGCCTTCAAGCCTTTCACAGTCAGACCCTGCCCACTGTCCAGCCTCTTCTCCTCTGTTCTCCCCATGCACCAACCCATGGCCAATGGGCCACAAGGTCACTCACTGAGTTAGGCAGTGTCACAAACAACCTTCATTCTCCCTCGCCCTTCCCTGTGTGCCAATGACGTCGATTTCCTCAGATCTAACTTTATTTTTTTTCTTTTGAGACAGAGTCTCGCTTTGTCACCCAGGCTGGAGTGCAATGGCACCTTTGCCTCCTGGGTTCAAGCAATTCTCCTGCCTCAGACTCCCAAGTAGCTGGGATTACAGGTGCATGCCACCATGCCCGGCTAATTTTTGTATTTTTAGTAGAGCCAGGGTTTCACTATGTTGGTCAGGCTGGTCTCAAACTCCTAACTTCAGGATCCGCCCACCTTGGCCTCCCAAAGTGCTGGGATTACAGGCGTGAGCCACTGCACCCGGCCTGCTCTATTAATTTGGAATTTGAGTTTGTCTGCAGTGGCGATTGTACCCTGTGTCCCATGCAGCCTCTGCATCATGAAGAATTCCCTAAGGAATGGTTTGGGATTTGCTTCCACTGGGGTTCCTGGAAATATAGGGGGCCTCCATGGGGAAGGAAGTAGACGCCCCAGGCCTGTATGGAACAGGGGCTGGAACTAGGCTCTCTCCATCAAGCCAGAGCCAGGTGGGAAATGTCCGTTCTTGAAAGGGAACTCCACCAGAAAACTACCCACCAGCGTGGGGACACAGCTTGGAATCAGGGAGCTTGGCTGGAAATGGAATCACCATGATTGGAATGCAGAAGCCCCAGGCCTGGAAACTGAGCCAGACTAGTGTTCCTTTGCTGAATCTGGGCATGTTATATGGAAGTTGGTTGGGCTATTCTCACTACTTTTCATGTATGTTTAAAATTTTTCATGATAAAAATGTTTATATTAAAAATACTGCGACAGGCTTCGAAGACATTTATCTGGTCCCTAAACACTCGGCACCACTTGGCTTTGATTCCAGCTCCCACTCCGTTTTTTGAGTTCAGCTCTCTGCTTCTGGCATCTGGGAATTTCCCTGCTAGCTTTAGCTGTCAAGCTCAGCTTTGTAATTTAAACATGTTTTCTTGGCATATTTTATCTAGCTTGGAGGGGAAAGGAGGGCTTCACACATTTACTAGATCTCACACACTGACTACAAACTCTAACTCATCTTTCAAAGCCTCATTCTAATGTCTCCTCCTCGAGGACGTATTCTCCACCCGCCACCAGCCAGGGCTAGGCGCACGCTCTCTGCCATCCACCAGGCTCCCACAGTCTCCCTGTGCCCGGGTGGTGACTTGATGATACATTTTCTGCCCCCGTAGCTAGAGGGAGTCCACCTGAGGGCAGGAACTGAGTCTGGGCGGAGCCCAACACACAGCCCGCCAAGCAGCAGGTCCAGTGGCAGCTACTTCAGGTGTAGGCCATGGCGGTTTCTGATTTCCCAAAACAGCAAAACCTACGAGCCATAATTTTTTTTCTTTTGAGACGGAGTCTCGCTCTGTCGCCCAGGCTGGAGTGCAGTGGTGGTGCCATCCTGGCTCACTGCAACCTCCCCCTCCTGGTTTCCAGCGATTCTCCTGCCTCAGCCTCCTGAGTAGCTGGGATTACAGACGCACACCACCAGGCCCAGCTCATTTTTGTATTTTTTTAGTAGAGACGGGGTTTCACCGTATTCACCAGGCTGGTCTCATACTCCTTGGACTTGTGATCCACCCGCCTTGGACTCCCAAAGTGCTGGGATTACAGATGTGAGCCACCACACCCAGCCTTTTTTTTTTTTTTGAGATGGAGTCTTGTTCTGTCACCTGGGCTGGAGTGCAGTGGTGTGATCTTTGCTCACTGCAATCTCCGCCTCCCGCTTCAAGTGATTCTCCTGCCTCAGCCTCCCGAGTAGCTAGGATTACAGATGCCCACCACCACACCTGGCTAATTTGTGTATTTTTTAGTAGAGATGGGGTTTCACCATGTTGGCCAAACTGGTCTCGAACTCCTGACCTCAGATGATCCACCTGACTCAGCCTCCCAAAGTGCTGAGATTATGGGGATGAGCCACCGTGCCCAGCCTGTGAGCTGTGATTCTGCTGTGGGCTTTCACAGAGGCTGAGCTATGACTCCTACAGGAGACTCAGGGGCCAGGTCCCAGCCAGCAGCAATCTCATCTGCAAAGGGGCTGCTGAAACTGGGCGGTCCTCAGCAGTTTTCACGCCTGGTCCCAGAGGGGAAGGCAGCAGGGACAAGCCCAGGCCTACCCCCGAGCCACCCCCTCCCTGTCTCCTGGCCCAGCAGCCCCTGGTGCCCACAAATAAGCAGGCAGCCCAGCCCTCAGCCCCGGCCCTTTGATCTGGGCAAGCACGCACACCCGGCTGGCGCCCTCCACCTGGCTCCGACCTTATCAGGCTTGGGGAAGGCACAGATACCTGGGACACAGGCCAATTAGGTGACTTGCCTAGTTGTCCACTGAGTCACATCCTGGTCTACGCCAATGGCTTCTTGGCTCAGGTGGCCGAAGGGGTGCGGACACCCTGGAGAGCCATCCCAGCTATGCCAGTGGCAGGTGACAGGTGAGGGCCATCAAGTACAGACTAGAGGGTCCCTGAGGATGCTGGGAGTTCTCACCATGGCCCAGAAGCACCCACCCTGGGGACACTGAGATGGCAGACACCCAGACCATGCAGGCCAGTGGGCAGGAGAGGCAGAGGCCAGGTCCCTCTTCCACCCTGGCTGCTGTCCACCGTGAGCCCTCAAGCAAGTGGTTTCCCTGTCTTGGCCTTTGTCCCTGTATCTGATAAGTAAAGCTGACGAAGGGAACCTACATAGTTACCAGAGGAATCAAACAAGATGACGTGTGGCGTGCTTTGTCCACCTCCAGCCAGGTCACCGGGATGAATAGGAACTGTGTGACTTCTCTTTCATGAGCCCAAGAAGCCAGCCAGGGGCAGAGCCACAAAAAGAACCAGGGAACCCTCACACCTGCCTTGAGCCGAGCCCCGTGGCCCTCCCTACAATTCCCTGCACCTCGCACCTCTCCCCCTCCCTAGGTTGTGCTGGCCCCGACCATGCTCAATGGGCATTAAATGGAGGATGCTTGGGGCAGAGCCTTACTCCAGATGAGGCAGTGAGGCCAGGACCAGGAGGGGGATAAGGCTCAGGTCAGGTGCCCAGTGAGTCAGGGGCCACGCAGGGCAGGGGTTGGGCAGCGAGGCCTTCTCCGCCCTTTCCTCACCAGCCTGGCAGCCCGCTCCTTCCCATGCACCCAGGTGCCCGGAACTCCGGAACTCCGTTTCCCAGCCAAAGTCCTGGTCACTGCATGCGCACAGCCCAGAGGGGGCCACAGGAGCCTGTCTCGGGGGCAGGGCAGACAGGCTGATTCTGGCCTAGCCAGGAAGGCCCAGGAAGAGGCGGGGGAGGGGTTGGGCTCATGGCCTGGGAAGAGGTGATGTCTGCCAGGGCAGGGACCTGGACGCCCACAGGGGACACTGGGCCATACAGCCTTGCCCCGTCCTAGCACAGTCCAGTCTCTCCTGAGCCCTGGAACCATTGCATCCCCCTCTCGCTGAGCCCTAAAGTCCCCATCTGGGCTATGGGGACAGCTAGGAGGGGGCGGTGAGTGGCTGTGGCACTCTGTGAGCTCAGGAGGCATTGTGCATACTGGAATGCCACTTAGACAGGTCAGGCAGGTTCCTGGGCAGAGCGAGCTCACTCCGCCCCTCCCTCCCAGGAGGGCCCAGGAGGGGAAGCATTCACCGACAGGAGTACAGACCATGGGGACCTTATCCTACATCTGACTGGGCCTCTAAGCCGGATGGACTCTGGGGCCAAGGACCCAGAAAAGGCAGGGCAGAGTCAGGACCAGCCTCCTGCCCCAGCCCTGGGTTTCAGGACTGGCCGGAGTCTCTGCCCAGCCTGAGGGGTGCTGCTGGGGACAAAGCCAATAAGGCCAGGGAGCCAGGAGCCAGGACCACAGCTCCCATGGGGCCATGCCTCGGAGGGGGCATGGACAGGGAGGCACATTCCCCGGAGGGAGGGGCTGGGAGGCTGCCATAAGTGCTTCATGGCCTCCCACACTGTCCCAGCCCAGCTTCCAGCAGCCTGGGGGCTCAGGCCCTGCTCTGGCAGCCCATCAGAAGCCTGGGCCCTACCGGAGAGGGTGGCAGGTAACCTCCTCAGGTCCATGGCCAGTCCAGGGCCCAGATTCTCAGGCACCTGCCCCAGGCTTGGGAACTGCTCTGGCGCTGACCAGGTGGAGTTTTCCGCTCATCACCTAAGAGGTGGTTCCCAGGGTGGATGGTAATGGAAGAAATGTGGGGGAGGGCAGGAGATAAAAACAGGGTCACCATGGCTCTGTTGGCATTGCCCAACTTACTGACTTAAGAAGCTCTCTGCACCAGCCTCAGGATGGATCCCGGATCACTGGGTCCCGATGAGGCCCCAGGACCCAGAGGAAGGGTCACCTCTGCACCCTTGGCCCCTGACCTGCACCCCCGTATCTGCCGTAGCCCCTCGGAGCAAGTATTATTCATTTTGTTACACAAGAAAAGAAGCAGAGGCTCAGAGACACATTGCCATTGGCAGGCGACAACAGGGGATTGGGGGGCAAAGCCCACTCTCTTTCCAGGACTCAGCACAGGCGAAGAGAGAACGGAGGGCGGGGGGCAGATGACGGCCAACAGGACAGGACCCACGACGCCAGCGCCTGGGCGGGGAAAGGTAGGGGTGGGCCTCACCTGACTGCAGCAAGCCAGCGCCTCGGTCCTTGACCCCAAAGTGCTGCTGGATGTCCAGAAGGACGCCTGGAGGGAGACAGAGGGAGCTCACTGCCTGAGTCTGATGCCTGATGTCCCCAAGCCCAGCCCAGCCTCTTTCCCACCCTGCAGGGCCCAGCCTGCCCCCATCTGCAGGTCTCCTGCCCTGCTGCGATCTCCACCCTGCCCAGTTTGCCAGGCCTGCCTCCTGTCCCCAGCCCGTCCCCATCACTCGCAAAGGCCTGAGGGGCAGACACAGGCAGGGCTTGTCTGTGGTTATTGTGCCCCATGGGCAACCATGCCTCTTATCTGCCAGCCTGGGCCTCTTCCCTACCTGTGGCCCAGGCCTGGATCAGTGCAACAGACACGGGCCTTTCCCTCAGGGTCCATGACCCAGAGAGCAGTGGGGGGCCTGAAAGCTGCAGGGAGCCCTCTGGCCTGGGAGGGCGCAGCCACACTCATTCTGGTTCACCTGCTCATGTGCACAAGCACATTCGCACGCACACACACGCTCACATGCACACACGCAAGTACACACACACACATGCACACACCCGCACACCCGTACACACATGCACACACATGTATATGCATACATGCATGCTCACACACTCACATACACACGCTCTCACCTCTGCTGCCCTCAGGATTGTAACTGGGCCCCCCCATTTTCAGACATACGGTCCAGGGATACAGAGGGAAGCAGGTAGGGCTCCAGGCCCACTTTCTTGGGAGAAGTGGATTCCTGAGGCCACACCTGCTCCCAAGCCCAACTACTTTAGGGCTCTGCATGTCACGGGGTGGCGGCAGCAGCTGGACCACCTAGAAACCACCCACAGCTGCCAACAGACTGACAGAGCCATGACTTGATGGCAGGAAGGCAGGGTCTTAGACCCTCCACCCCTCACAGCACCCAGCGAGGGCTTCTGAGTAAGCACAACCCGCAGCCCTGCAAAGCCTTGAAGTCCCCACCCCCACTTCCCTCCCAGGACAGCAGGACCCAGGCCACAGGTCAGAGCCCCCCTGACCACAGCACGTCTGCAGTGAGAAGGGACAGGGGAGGAAGGAGGAGACGGCCCTGCCCTTGGGGGCTCCCCAGGCAGGGACAGAGGCCTCTGGGGAACTGCAGAGCTCATCGTGATGATGATGATGATGATGATGGCAGCATTCAACAGAGGACGGTTTGCCTAACTGACCATTAAATGCCTGTTTAATCCTCATTCAGCCCCAGGATGCTGGTACCAGTATCCAAGTTGACAGATGAGGAAACTGGAGCATAGGAAATTAAGCCATGGGCTCAAAGCCACGCCCCAAGGAAGCAGGAAAGAGTGGAATCTCCAAGCACTGTATGAGGGTCCCGCTGGCAGCTGGGACTGAGGGCGCAGAAGGACTGGGAAGGTTAGAATGTCCCCATGCCTTCTGAGACCCAGGTTGGGATGCTGAGCGATTTCCTGGAAGGCAGGACCACACTGACTGATGTCCTAGCAGCCTGACAGCCCCAAGAAGCTGTCTTTCTCCTTGTTAATGCCCTGAGTGGATTGACCATAATTACCCATGATGAAGAGGCTGTGAGAGGCCCAGTTAACGACTTAATAACCAAGGCAGGCTGTGACTTTGTCTTCAAAGTGGAAGCTGGGGCCAGTCCTAGGCCTGTGGATGGCAGGGCCAGTGTGACAGACCTCCGAGGTGCCCCACCCAGGCCCCAGGGGCTCACCGTCCCACAACCCATTCCTGAGTCAGGACCTCTGTTCCCCCTCCTGATGTGTGGCTTTGATCCCATCACTCTGTGGCACAATCACTGTCATCTGGGGCTCCCCCAGGCCCAGGCCCTTCACCAGACACCAGCCCCACCCTCAACCTCACTTCTCAGTACACTACCCCTCCACTAGCCACCCCAAACTCCTCATGGCCCGCTGACTCCACACACTTCCTCCTTTTTTGAAATGGAGTCTCACTCTGCCACCCAGGCTGGAGTGCAGTGGCTCGATCTCAGCTCACTGCAGCCTCCACCTCCCGGGTTCAACCGATTCTCCTGCCTCAACCTCCAGAGTAGCTGGGATTAGAGGCACGCATCACTACGCCCAGCTAATTTTTGTATTTTTAGTAGAGACGGGGTTTCACCATGTTGGCCAGGCTGGTCTCGAACTCCTGACCTCAGGTGATCCACCTGCCTCATCTTCCCAGAGTGCTGGGATTACAGGTGTGAGCCACCGCGCCTGGCCCACACTTCCTCTTCTATCCCGGCATGACTTCATCAACTGGGCTCACTCCTGCCACTCCTTTGAGGACAGATCAGATGCCTCCTGTTCTGGGACATCTTCCCTGGTTGCTCCCCTCCCACCGTTCTCAGTAAGTTACTTTCCTCCACTCTCCCCCGTCCAAACTCATTTTAGCACTGGGCCCACCAGGATGAGTTCTATGGGGAATGCGCGCAGGAGCGTGGGTGTGAGCGCCTCCTGAGGCCAGGCGCTGAGAGCCGCTAGTTACTGCTGCCTGCTAAGTTCCAAGGAAAAGTGTGAGGTTTTGAAGATGGTACAGATGCTGGCCTCAGTTTCTGTGCTGGTATTTGTGATTCTCGTCCCATTTTATACAGGAAGAAACCAAGGCTCTGAGACATGAGGTCATTTGTCACCCAGCACATTCAGTTTTGGAGTGAGATCTGAAACCAGGTCTACGGCCAAAAACCAAAGCTTGTTCTCCTGCCATGCTGCCTTCTGCATGGTTTGCCAGCGTCCTCCAGGGCCACACGCACGTGGCCCACAGGGACTTCGCACACAGGTGAATGTGGCCTCATCCTCCACTAGACCACAAGCAAGGCAGGGCCGTGGCGGTCATCTCCAGGACCCAGACCAGGGACTGTCACGATTTGGGTGTTGGGTGGACAAAAGGATGGGCGGAGTCAGGAGGAGGCAGGAGGGTCCTCATCCACAGGCTAGGGGAGGGACATGGGTCTGCATGACTGCAGGTTCCGTTTCTGGGAGGGAGGCCATATCAAATAGCCATTATGGGCTGGGTGCAGTGGCTCATTCCTGTAATCCCAGCACTCTGGGAGGCCAAAGCAGGTGGATCACCTGAGGTCAGGAATTCAAGACCAGCCTGGCCAACATGGTGAAACTCCGTCTCTACTAAAAATACAAAAAATTAGCTGGGCGTGGTGGCAGGTGCCTGTAGTCCCAGCTACTTGGGAAGCTGAGGTAGGAGTATCGCTTGAACCCGGGAGGCAGAGACTGCAGTGAGCCGAGATCGCACCACTGCACTCCAGCCTGGGTGACAGAGCGAGACTCTGCCTCAAAAAAATATATATATAGCCATGGTGACCACGTCCTGTGTGCACGACAAATCAACACACTCTCGTTTCCTCCCTGCAGCACATCCCAGCCATCCAACTGTACACTTCCCCACCTGATGACTTCAAGGTCCAGCATTTGCCTCTGCCTCCAGGAAGGCTCCCCTGACTTCCTCTACCACATAGAGCTCCAGATGGGCATCTAAGGTCTCTGAGAAGTCCTGGGCAGTTCCCAGGACACAAGAAGCTTTAGATAACACAGCCTGTCCCCACCTCACCGCTCACCACAGCCCAGCCTTGGGTCCAAGGCCAAGCTCCAGGAAAAAGACCAGAGAGAGCCTTCCCAGGGAGCAGAGCTTCCTGCAGGCTGCAAGGCCCAAGGTCGGACCCAGTCTCAGCCTTTCTGGCTTGCTTTCCCTCTTCCAGGCCTAGAGGCGGCCTCAGCCACAGGAGGGTGAAATCCCGCTGGCCACTGGCACGGGAAGCATGTGTCACAGCAGCTCGGCCATCGCCTCAGATTTTCCTCTGGGCTCCAGCACCCTCCCTTCTTCACCACAGGCTTATTTTTAGCCTCTTTCCTGGAGGCTGAGGTTTGGTGGGTCACAGGACGGGCCTCACGCCCAGGAGCAGCCTCCCACAGCTCGGGCCAAGCCCACCTCGCCAGCCCCAGAACAGGCGAGGTGCAGACCCCAGCAAACACAGCCGTAATGCGGGCCTCTCCAGGCAGCACCCCAAATCCACAGCCAGAATCGTCCCCTGGCCACAGGGTCCTCATCGCCCAAGAAAACGTTACAGAAAACGGGAGGGCCTGAGTCTTCTCAACCACTGACAACAGTTATGCACCTCCCACGCCCCAGAGGTGTCACCTCTTGTCTGAGACCAGTGTCCCCTACTCTGGGCCAACTGTCTCTCTCGCCTGGCAGGGATGCGGCACTGGGTCACTCCTTGGCTTGGACCAGTGCGTTCAGCCTCTCCCTGGCTTCCAGCTCCTGCACAGCGGCCTACACACATGCCCATACCTCCCTCGTCCTGGCGGGGAGAACAGCTGTCTTGTCCCCTCTGCCAGCAGCTCCTTCCCTCTCCTCCTTTCACAGGTGACGGTATTTGTTGTTGCTTTGAGACTGGGTCTTGCTCTCTGACCCAGGCTAAAGTGCAGTGACACAATCACAGCTCACTGCAGCCTCGGCCTTTTGGGCTCCAGCCATCCTCCTGCCTCAGCCTCCTGAGTAGCTGGGACCACAGGCATGTGCCACCACACTCGGCTGAGAAGTTCTGGAGAGTTCTTTCCCCTTCCCAGCTCAATATCCTCACCCGCTTTCCTCCTCTAAAACCAGCCACTTCCTGGAGACTCAACCCTCAGATGCTCTCATCCCCATTTCCCAGACCCCTGACTCTGATTCCCCAGCTCACCACTGGGTCCCCATTCCCTGAAACACTGCAGGACCCTGAGAGTCAGCTGCAATACCCCCAGCTCCCTCCACCCCATGAGCGTGTCCCGTTTATTCTCCATCTGCTTTGTCGCCCGGCCTCCTCCCTGGGCTCCCTGCCTCCAGCCCCTGCCAGCCGGCCAGCCGACCAGCCATCCAGCCTGCCTCCAGCCCCTGCCTCCCTCCTGCTGCCTAACCTCACAAGCTTTTACAAATCTCCTACTGGGTTCTAGGTCCTGGCCTGGGGCTCCAGAGGCCACAAGAGCATTCCTGGACTCAAAGAGCTAGTGCTGCAGCCCACTAGCTGTCACCTCTGGCCAGGCCTCAGAATCGCCCCTTCAGGATCCACTGGCCCACGCCCCTGGTTCAGTAATGGTCCCGACAACAAGGATAACACACACATCCATGCGTGTCGGCCAACTGCGTTATGCCAGGTGCTCTTCCACGGGCACAGCTGCCCACTCACATGGAGCAGCCCCATTGCCACCCAGACTTCTAGCATTTGAGGTCTCCACAATCTGGCCCTAAGCCAGCTCTTCTCCCAGCCGCAGTGCCCGCCACACACACACACACAGCCCCTGACTCCAGGCCAAGGGGAGTGCCACTAGCCATGACTCTCCACCTCCCTGGACCCCTCCTTCTTCCCGTGAAATGCAGAGACAGGGCAGATCAGTGGTCCCAAACCTGCCTGAGAAGCCCAGTCACCTCTAGGGAGGGTGCTTATTAAATACAGCTTCCTGGGGCCCGCCCCAGACCCGCAGAGCCACCCTCTCTAGATATGCGACCCAGGTATCTATAAACGCACTGGCCAGGTGATTGGAAACCGGGGCCCAGCCGCTCGGACCTCCCTGGGGAACCGCACGGCGCAGGCTGCAGGCCTCCAGCCTTGGCTATAGCCGTACCCTCTTCCTAAGACAGTCATCTCTAGTCATTAACAGCTGCTTCACCCTCTAGGGCCCAGATGCAAGGTCACATCTATCAGGACACCTGCCCTCTCTCCTCCGAGGCTCTTGGTGAGGTGGTGCCTGTAACCACAAGGGCATGCCCAGAACTGGATGAACTCTGGCCCTGACTTACTCAGCAGCGGGTCCCAGACACTCGCAGTGATTCCCCATCACTGCCGGGCCCTCAGTGGCCCCCAGAGGAGTCAAGCCCAGATTCCGGGACTCCTGGCTGCCTCCTCCCTCCTCCAGCCAGGCCCAATCTGCTGACATCACAGAGTCCTCGAAAGGCCCAGGTGTAAGGGGAAACCCACACTGACCTCAAGAGCCCTCGGCTCAGGCCAGCCTCAAAGGCAAGATGCCAACAGTGTGACCCTGAGGTGTCTTCCTTCCTAGGCAGCCCAGACAGGCCACCTGGTGCTCAAGCTTGTCCCCGCGTGCCCCCTGCTTTCCCCAGGCACGGTCAATATCACCCCACCTTCACCCTGCCTGAGCCTCTCTCAGCAGCAGCGGCTTACGTGAATCCTCAAGAGCATGGGCTCCAGAACTGGAGCATCTGGGTTTAAGTCCTGGTTTTCCCACTTTCTCTGCTGTGTGACCTTGGGCAAATTACACAACCTCTCTGTGCCCATTTCCTCCTCTGTAAAACGGCTCCACTTGAAGACCTGCTTCATTTCATATGGTTGTGGTGAGGTTTAAGTCGCTTAATCCATGTACCGTGTTTAGAACAGTACCTGGCACACAGTAGGTACTCAACAAATGTCATGAATGTCAACCGCCCCAGGGCCTAGAGATCTGAAGGGATGGGCCCTCATGCCCTTGGCCAGCCCCTGTCAGAGGGACCCGGGTCCCCGTGTGGGGGTCTCAGTGCTGGCTCACGCTGGGAGTCTTACTCCTGCTCCGGCTCGGCTCAGCTCCCACCCTGGTAATTACAGGGGCCTGGGAGCCTGGCTCTGCTGACCTGGCACTGGATGGCTACGGCTGGGAAGCCACAGCGAGGCCCCGCCGGCACCCCACCAGCCTAGGGACCGGGCCAAGGCAGTCCCTGAGCCAGCGCCCTGGACTCAGGCACACTCGCTCCTACCCATCCCCAGGCCTCCACAGGGAAGGATCCTGCCCCCATCTGCCCAGAGGAGGCTACATGACCTTCAGGAGCAGCTGGCCCTTACTCTGAGCCTCAGGTTGCCCATTTGAGAAGTGGCCCAGAATCCCAAGACATCCCTGCTGGGTTAATTTCTGAATCTCAGTCGGGTTTGTTCTACGTGTGCCAGTCCCCTGCCCCCATGCCACCATGCAAATCTGGGTCATTAATGGCAGAGCAGCTTAGTGATCGTCTCTGCAGGGACCACAAGGATGAGGCCCCCAGCCCAGAGCCTTGACCCCTCAGAGAAACACCCCTCCCCACCCAAAAGTCCTGCCCGCAGACCCCACCGGCCCTAGAGAGACACCACCCCCGGAGCCCAGAGCGTCCCCCTCCTCCCTGCTGTGTCTCTATGCCCAGAGTGGGTGGGGCCGGGCAGCCGGGCCTCTGGCCTGTGGTTCTAGTCTATCATTTGGGGCCAGCTTTACTGGAACCAGGCTCTGCCTTAGCAATTTGGGGGCTTTGCACAGCCACTCCTTGCCCAGCTCAGCCTCCCCAGCCCTGTCCTGGCCCAGGGACTCCAGAGACCACCAGGGACCAGGGACAAGGTGGCCACAGCCTTATCATGACCCGTGGGGGTGTGGGCTGTGTGCCCACCGACACAGGATAAGCTAGGGGCCTGGGGAAGAGGGTGGGGAAGAGATAAGAGACCTCTGAACAGCTCCCCTTAACCCACAAACCCTCAACCTTCTCCTGCATGCTGCTTCAGTCACCAAGGAGGCCAGGACTGCTGCTCCCCACCTCAGATGGAAACAGAAGCAGAAGGTGACGCGCAGAGGCTGCAGGAGCGAGGTCGGGCTGGCCCCCAGGCTCCCACATCTGGCCTATGTTCCCCACCTGCACCCTAATGCCCCCCAAAAGGCTGCAGCCAGTCACCCCTCAACATCCACGCCAGCTGTCCTCACATGGGTGCTAGAAACAGTTGAACGACAAGTAAGCCCACCCCTCCCCAGGCACCGCCCTTTTCAGTTTACAAAGCCTCATCCTGCTCCTTACTTCCTGGAAGCCTCCTTCAGAAACCCCAGGCCTGACAGTGAAGGAATCACGAAGACCTCACAGCTCTAGGAGCAGGAGTGGGGAGACCCTAGCAAGGGCTCCAAGAGGGCAGAGGAAAGTGGGAGGCAGGACAGGCCCCTGTCCGCAGCCCCCAAGCTCTGGCTGGTGCATTGTTCCAGGTTTGTTTCTCCCTCTGATACCGATGCTCACCCTCATCTGCCCTATGGCCCCATTCACCAACCTCCCAGCCAGCAGGCGAGGACCACGCCCAGAGCAGACCAGCGCTCTGCTTCACACGGCCTCCCTGTGTGACCTGGGCCAGCCCTTTGTCTCAAGTGCCCTATCTGCAGAAGAGACAGGGCAAAGCTGTCGATGTGCCCTCCTGAATGTAGAAAAGCCACTCTGCCCAGCTTGGGGGTTGGGCCGCCTGATTGTCAGGCTGAGGCCTAGGGAGACAGGGACTGCCGTCGACTACCTCCTCCCATTTCCTTCCTGGACACTCAGGACCTGAGGCTCACTGTGACCCCTGGTCAGGACAGACAGCACCAGCCACTGTCGGAGAAGCCCTGATGTCAGCAGAGGGCCTGGCCCTTCACCTGAGCTGTCCAGACCGACTAGTCCCCTTTCAGCCCAGAAGAATGTGCTTCGGGTCAGGCAGGACTGAGCCACCCCAAGTCTCAGCCAACTGAGTCTGTTACTCAGGCAACAGGGCTCAAGCCTGGGTGTCTGCCATGCATGTGGGGTCCCAGGTGTGACCGGGCTCTGCCCCTCATGGCTGGAGGGGGATGGCGACCCTCCATGGGGATAGGTGCTGTGATGAACGCAAAGCAGAGTTAGGCGCCAGGAGTTCAGCCAGGAGTTAGGCGCCTGGTTCAGCCCAGAGCACTGGAGAAGGCATCCTGGAAAGAGGACGTCGCTGAGACCCATCAGGGGACATTGTGGTTGGCTACCGCACTTCCGGAAAGCAAATCTGGGTGTCCTGGGGAAGGGAGGCGCAGGCAGAGCCAGGGGCCAGCAGACTTGCGTTCCTGAGACCAAGTGCAAGAGAGGGACAAAAATCATCTGTCATGGATTTAGGGATCAGAGAGAGCCAGGATTTGCCTCGGGTCACACAGCAAAGCTGGCAAAGGCTGGCAGAGCCAGCAGCAGGGAGCTCAGCCCAGGAGACATTTGGAGCCCACGAACCCCTAAGGATCGGGCCAGCGTTCTCCTGGCCTCCCTCCCTCTCATCCCCCTTCTGCCTTCAAGATGTCAGGGCCCCCACAGGCAGAAACAAAAGCAACTTCCTATTGCAGAAGGATCTGGAAAAGGGACAAGGAGCCGCTCCTCTGAGCAGCTCTGAGCAGGGCAGTCTCCCTCTCAGAACAGGTAGACCCGCAGCCTTCCTGCCTCATCCACAAAAGGAGAAACGCATGCACAGGCCAGGCCCATCACTGGCCCAGGGCCCCAGACCAAGGTAGTATGTTTCAAAGCACTTCCTCTGGCAGTTCACCAGAGGGGCCGGCAGAGCCCGCCGGAAGGGGCCTTGAGGAGGAAGCAGGAGCGAGGAAGTGGACAGCAGGCGGTTAGTCACAGGGCGCTGGCATTCCAAGCCACCCCGCACTCCACCTGGGTGCTGGCTCTGCCAGTGCCAGCCAGGCACTCTGGATGCCCCACCCCTCAGCCCTCAGCTGCAGTTTCCCCACAGTGCAGATGTGGTGGCCAGGACAGGCCACCTAAGAGGGCAAGGCAGGGGCACTGCATATCCTCAAGGCAGCCATCCTTATCTAGAGAGAGAGCCGCAAGGCAGGGCCTGGCTTAGCCCCTACCCACCCAGGTGGCTCTGTAAAAGCCCCGGGGCCTCAGTTTCCCCATCTGTCAATTCTGGATAGAATTAACAGGACAGACCACAGAATAGGCCAATAGGAGAGTGAGCCCCAGCCTGGCACCCCGCTTCCCAGCACCCAGCTCAGCGGCTCCGGGGAAGCCCCCGAGTCCCTCCCGGCTTATGTTCCCAGCTGGGTCCCCATGCTCTTCGCTCCTTCTGGGTTTGTGTTAGTGAGCAGTTGCCATGGATACGAGTCTCAGCTTCTTTGGCAGAAAACGACTCCCCCAGGGCAGGGCTCTGCCTTTCCTCAACAGCCCCCACTCCGCCCAGCTCCAAGTGCCCAGGCTGCCACGGGCTGGATGGAAGAGAAAGAAAATAGGTCTCAGAAGGAGAGCAGGTACCCCAGAGAAGTTGGGGAAGGATCTCAGTTCCCAAGTAGTCACTCACCAACCATGAACAAGGCTGGGGCCGGCTCTGTCTTGTGGGGTCTGCTCCAGGAGCAAAATACTGCCACCTACACCCGCAGCTCTGCTGCCGTTTTACAGAGGGGGGCAGAGTGGTTAGAGGGGCTGTGAGCACCCCCGTCTGAGGAACTTCCTCCTTCTCCTGACCCAGCAGCCAAGTGTGGGCTCTGAATGCGGACTGCTTGGCTGCTAGGCTGATAGGGGCCGTGGGAACAGGAGCCTAGGGGGCCTCAAACTGCCTTGGCTCAATCAAACTGAAATTCACCTGCCCAAAGGGCTCTGGCCTGAGCCGGCAAAGCTGAGTTCCAAGGCCAGAAGCAAGGAGCATGCCCCTACCTCCACCCAGGGCTCCTGGGGCCCGAGAGGAGGCGGCACTGGCTGGCGTGGCCTGCTCCGCCCCACGTGTGACCTTGGGGAAGTGTCTTTGTTCTCTGAACGGCCGTGTTCCCATCTGCACAAGGAGGTGGAAGGAAAGACTTAGAAGAGGTTTCTGGGCTACCTCGATTTCATCCAATGGAAGCGGCGCTCAATAAGAAGACAAGCGCAGGAGCCTGGCCCTCCTCACCCGCTCTGCTCCGAGGCCTGCTGCCCTCAGGGGGTTCTCATGGGGCGGAGGAGAGAATGTAATTAGCAGGATCACCGGTTGGGTGGCGCTGGGAATGCTCTCGCAGCAGCACAAGCTACTGGAGTTCCCAGGATGGAGACCAGCCCTCTGGAGAAGGGAGGGGCTCGCAAAGGTATCCTGAAAAGGACTGTCATAAACAGAACAAAAAAAAAACAGAACAACAACAAAAAAAAAAACGAGGAAGGGCTTTATGGCCAGCGGCCCTGCTTGAGCAGAGGCATGAAAGAGAAGACAGCTGATGCTCATGAAGCCCTCCTAGGAATCTGGCCCCGTCCCAGGTGCTAGAGATACAGTCTCATTTATCCCGCACAACCCGGGAGGCAGGCGGGAGGGGAGTGATCACACAGAAGGCTCAGGTGATATCTTCAAGGTCACACAGCTGGGAAGCCAAAGACCCTTGCCTCAATCTCTGGCAGAAAAGACTCTAGACCTGCACTGTCCACTCTGGTGGCCACCGGCCACCATGACATGGACATCTGCTGGGAATGGAAAACATACACACTGGGTTTCAAAGACTTCATATGAAAAAGAAGGCAAAATATCCCATTAACAACTTCATATATATTTTTATTCTTTTTCCCTTTTTCTTGAGACGGGAGTCTCACTCTGTGGCCCAGGCTGGAGTGCAGTGGTACGATCTTGACTCACTGCAACCTCTACCTCGTGGGCTCAAGTGATTCTCCTGCCTCAACCTCCTGAGTAGCTGAGACTACAGGCATGTGCCACCACACTCGGCTAATTTTTGTATTTATTTTAGTAGAGACGGGGTTTTGCCATGTTGACCAGGCTGGTCTTGAACTTCCAACCTCAGGTGATCTGCCTGCCTCAGCCTCCCAAAGTGCTGGGATTAAAGGTGTGAGCCACTGCGCCCAGCCACTGAACTGACATTTTAGTGGGGCTGACAGAAATATATCTGTCAGTTGGTGATAAATACTATGAGGAAGGATAAAGCAGACCAAGGGATTACAGGCACCTGCCACCATGCCCGGCTAATTTTTGTATTTTTAGTAGAGATGAGGTTTCACCATGTTGGCCAAGCTGGTCTCAAACTCCTGACCTCAAGTGATCCACCATCCTCGGCCCCACAAAGTGCTGGGGTTACAGGCATGAGCCACCATCCCCAGCCCTAACAACTTTTATATTGATTACATGTTGAAATATATTGGATATATTGAGTTAAATAAAATATATTATGAATTAATCATCCCTATTTTGGCCGGGTGCGGTGGCTCACGCCTGTAATCCAAGCACTTTGGAGGCCAAGGCGGGCGGATCACCTGAGGTCGGGAGTTCAAGACCAGCCTGACCAACATGGTGAAACCCTGTCTAAAAAAAAAAAAACAAAAACAAAAACAAAAACAAAAAAATCCCTATTTCTTGTACTATTTTAATCCAGCTACCAGAAAATTTGAAATGAATATGTGGTTTACATTATATTCCTTTTGGACAAAGCTGATTTATACCATGAACAAACACATTTAAAGGACAGATTTAAGGAAGGAGAGTCGGTCCTCCCATCACTCTTCGGTGGGGAGCTAGGGCCAGGTAGGTGCGAACATCAAAGATGGACAGTGCAGCGCCTGCATCCCCGCCTCCGTCCCAGCTGGGCCAGCCAGCAACAGGTGAACTCAGGCCTGGGATGCGCACTCCCCAGCCCCTAGTACATCAAGCCATGGCAGTTACCATAGAGACAACAAGTAATCCTAAAAACTGAACTTGGGGAAGTGGAGAGAAAGAGAGGGGCAACCAGGCTCATCCGGAAAGGAAATCTGTCTGCTGTGTGTTGGGGGTGGGGTGGTGCGGGAGCTCCCATCCCAGGCCAGGAGAGGGAGGGAGGCACAGCCCAGGCGGGTGTTTGCACAGGGTTTTCCGGACTTTCCTCCATAACCGCCCCACGCCCCTCTTAGCCACTACTCCCCACCTCCCCTCACCAATTCACCAGAAATTTCCTATCTCTTTCCCCCATTCTGACAATCTGACTCTGAGACCCAAGTAGAGGTGGGGGCAGATAAGCGCCAGCCCTCCCTGATCCCACCCTCTCCGGCTCTGCCCCTGGCAGAGGCAATTCCCCTAAGAACGTCAGAGAGGGTGGTCTGGGGCCGGAAAAAACAAGTTGGAAAGCGTTACAGTGCCAGAAGTAGTACCTACCATTCATTCGTCAGCTGAGAAATGGGGGGAAGACCTCTTCCCAGGCAGACCCTTGCTAGATGTTACACCAGCTTTGCCAGTCACTTTGCTGGCCATCTTGGACGAGGGTGTACAGGGACCTTGGTCCCCCCATCTATGTCCAGAAGCCTTTTTTGAACTGACTACAGGTCCCAGGTAGTCTCTGATTTCTCCCCCCAAAGGGTGGCACTTAAGCTCCCAGGTCCCAGCAGCATGGTTCATGGAAGATGGGGGTTGGCTCAATATTCCTGCTCTCTAGACCAGAGTAAGTGTCTCTTTGGGACAGCTCCACCCAGAAACGATATCACCAGTACCCACTTCCAACTTCCTCCGGTGGAAGGACAGAGAGCCAAAGGGTTTTGAAAGCAGGAACAGGGGGAGGGGAAGCCTCCACTCTCCCATCGGAATTCCTCCCTTCCACTTGACACAAAACCCCATTCAACAGAAGGGGAGACTGAGGCCCGGAGAAGGGCACCGGGTGGCGTGTGGTTTATGCCAAGTCTCTTCTCTCAATTGCCACAAAGTTCTCTTTAGAGTCTGTCCAAAATAAATCCTTCTCTCTCTCTCCTCTGCCCGCCCGCCCTCTCTCTCTCTCTCTCTCTCTCTCTCTCTCTCTCTCTCTCTCTCTCTGTTGTGTGTGTATTTGGTAGCTCCAGAGTTCACTAAGCTATAGTTAGGCAGGTTCTGGGCCACCATGCCAGGCACATAGTACTGCTCTCCTCCTGCAGGGAGCCCCTACCTATGCCAGTCTGGCCAGAGTCCTTCCCTCTCAAGGCGCCACCATTCCCAACCAGTAGCAGCTCAGTCTAGGGCAAATTCCTACCCCTAGACCCACCCCTAAGAGCTGGAGAGGGGATCCAGCAGAAGGAAATTCCAGAATCACGTGCATCCCCCCAAAAGCCCAAGGATCAATCAACTCACAAATGGGCAAAGAGACCTAAACACACGCTGAGACTGGCCCAAGGTCACACAGCAAGCACATTAGGAGCAAATCTGGGACTAGAACCCAATCCCGCCCCCAAGGCTGATTCCCAGAGATGCTCCCTGAGGATGAGGCTCGGGGTCTCTGGTTCCAGAGGCCTGCGCCCTACCCTGCGCCCCAAGTGCTATAGAGCAGGGGGAGGCGTCTTCAGGCCTCTGTATGGGGCCAGCTGCAAACCGCATCCCGGGTCCCCAGGCGCCGCGGACCCGCCCCGCCCCTCCCTCCGCTCCCCGCAGCCCGGAGCCTTTGTCAGCCACGCGCTCACACGCTCACACACACAGCCCGGCCGCCACGCGCGCACACACACCCGTCTCCCTAGCGCACACCCGCAAGGGGCGCGAGCACTCGCCGCACGCACGCAGAGGGGTGGAGGCGGCGGAGAAAGGAAGGAACTGACGGGCCGTGGACGGACAGACGGCCTGGGCTGGGGGAAGGGAAGGAGGCCCGGGAACCTGCGGCTGGGGTGGGAGGGGCGCAGAGAGACGCAGAGGAGACTCTTGGAGAAGAGGACAACGGATGGGCCGCCAAGAGCTGGCGAGGACGCGCGGGCTGCTCCGGGGTGGGGACTCCTCCAACCCCTGGCCTCGGGTGGGTATGAGCGGGGAGCTGGATTGTACCCGCGGAGCGCGGAGGCGTCCCTTGTCCAGTTGTGCCTGAGCAGAGGGCCCGTGGGGACCTCACGTAGGGCCTGGAGCTAGGAGGCCGGGGACGACAGCTCTCTGGGGTCCCCCGAGGCGGGGGTGGGCTGGGTGGGGTCCCGGCCCCCGGGCGGGGTAGGGCCCTCGCTCACCTGCCACGGTGTACCTGTCCAGGTAGTTGAGCACGTTGCCCAAGCTGAGGATGGCGGCGGCTGCCCCCCGCCCGCGGCCCAAGCTGGCCGGTTTGGGCTGCTGCGCGCCCGGGCCCTTGGCAGCAGCTGCGCAGCCGGGGGCGCCGGGGGCTGCGGCCGGGGCCCGCCTCACGCTGCCCGACAGGGTCTGCACCTCATCGTCCGCGGCCGAGACTCCAGCGCCGCCCGCGCCGTGCGCCCCGCAGCAGCCGCCACCGCCAGCCCCGCGCTGCGCCCCCCGGCGCCGCCGCCGCCGCTCCGCGTCCGCCTCCTCCTCCTCCGCGCCGCCCGCCGCCGCCGAGGCGCACTCCAGGCACATCATGCCGGCCGGGATCGGGGCGGCGGGGGGCGCGGGGGGCGCGGGGCCCAGCCTGGGCCCGCTCAGCGCGTGCGTGCGCCGCGGAGCCGCCGCTGCACCATCCCGGTCGGGCCCCGTCGGCTCCTGCGCTCCGGCCCCGGCTGCGGCGCTGCCACCGCTCGGCTCGATGCGCCGCCGTCGCCGCCGAGGCTCTGACAGCTGCGGCCCGGCCCCGCCCCCCGGGCCCGCGCCCAATCAGCTCCGGGCTCGGGCCACAGCCCCGCCCCGCACGTGCTGCCCCGGGGGGGGGCGGGGGGCGGGGGCCGGGGGACAGGGGGCGCGGGCGCGGGCGGCAGAGCCCCTCCCGCAGACGGGGGCGCAGTCACGCTGGGGCCTCAGGGCCGCGAACGCCCGCAGGGAGCGGCAGAGGGTTTGCTCTGGCTGCGGAGCTGGGAGCAGGGTGCTGGTGACGGCTCCCAGCACCTACTCAGGACTCTCCACCCAACCCCTGCCTCGGGCGTGGACTCCCAGTGGAGGCGCTGGGAGAGGGCTGAGGGCTTGAGCGTATTTGGGCGAACTGGATGGAAGGGTCTCAGATGGCTGAAGTCAAGGGCGCCTGTTGGAGAGCTGGTGGCTCCTCCCATACTCACACACCTTGATTTAAACAGTTCAGGGAGGGCCCAGAACCTCGACCTCCACCAGGCATGGTGAGCTGGGTCGCCCACCTCCCCAGGGCAACCCAGATCCAGCCCCAATCTACCCCGGGCCCATTCCTGTGTGGGCACCCGGTCCCTACCCTTGCCCCACAGAGTGGCTGGCAGCCCCTGGCAGGGGGAGCCAGGGCTCTGATTGGGGCCCAACAGAAACAGGATATTCAGACGGGGCCCTTCTCTCCTGAGGGACCCATCTCCAAGCTTCAGACTTCCAGGTGCATGCTAATGTACAAAGCCCTCAGTGGCAGAAGGGAGGCTGGGTCCTAGCTCAGCTCTGCCCTGGTGTGTGGCATGACCCTGAACAAGACGCCCACTCTTTCTGGGTCTCTGTTTCTGTATCTGGGGGCAGATGGCAAGATGGGATTCAAACAGTCACTTCCCCTTGGCGGGATTGGGGAGCTTCTGTGTTTCTGACTGTTTCTGGTTGTGCCCCTCCTCAGAGGTGCTGTGGCTCTGTGACGATCCCCCCCTTCCCTCCACCATTCACCTGTTTGGGGCTTTCATTGAAATTAAAATCCTGTACAAAGTGCAGAGGACAGAATGTTAGAACTGGACGGACCTTCAGAATCCAGTTAATTATTCCCTGTGTTTTGCAGACAAGCCTCAGGGCATGGACATGACCCATTAGAACAGGCAGCCAGTCTGTGGCCGGGCTGGAGCTCACTCCCCACTACAGGCTTCTCCAGACCCCACGTCCACGGGCAGGTGCATCTCATGAAGCTGGCGGGCACAGTGAGTCATGGCATAGCCAACGGGTGATGCAGCACGAGGCACCCCCTTCCACTGTCTCTTGTGAGCAGAGTTAATCCCCAAGCTGGTGTTTCTTGGCGCCTTCGAGGTGTATTTTAAATTCTGCAAAGTGACTAAAAATATGCTTCAGCGTGCTGGGTCTGAATGGCTGTGACGGGAGGGTTAGGAAAACAGATTTCATTCTGAAAGTTGCCTCCTGCCTCTTTCCAGCTTGCTGAGCTCAGGCCTGCAAAGGTGGATGGGCGTGGGTTCCCCTGGGTGGCCTGGCATGACGGGTGATTAGCAAGCAAGGATAGAGCTAGGCGCTCCTTGGGGCTAGAACCTGGCCCCCACAATGATCCTCAGAAGTGTGTGATGGTGCCAGCAGGTGGACAGAGTGCAGCTGTGGGAGGCTACCCAGCGGTGGCACTGTGTCTGGTGGTGAAGGAGGCACAACCACAGCTCTAAACCGAACCCCACGGTCTCCTCCAGGAGGACGCTTTTGGCCTTGACAGAAAGGGGTGCATTCTTTCTATCACCTTTCCTTTTCACCACTGGGAAGGTCCTAGAGCAGGGGAAGAGGGTGGCATCGTGAGCCTTTCGAACCTGGGGACCTCTGAGCTGCCACCAAGCAAGCCAGCTGTTCCCACTGTGTTTCACTGGGGTTTCAGCTCTAAGGCAGTCTCTAGGATAGGTCCTTGTGTGGGAGAGGGGGCCACCAAGGGCAGAGCGACAGGGAGGACAAGAAGCTCTTTCTGGTTGTGCAGCCCTGGGCAAATCCCCGCAGCCTTCTGAGAAGCTCTGGCAGTATCCTGGGATGGTCAGACATAGGACTGGTAGGGTTCTTTCCTCCATCTCACCAATGAGGAAACTGAGGCTCAGGGAAAAGAAGTGATTTGTCCAAGGTCGCGCGCCTGGTAAATGGTGGTACGTGGACTGAACCCAGGTGTATCCACCCTCTAATCCAGCACTTCCTCCACTCTCCCACTCACTGCCCTCAGCCTCTGTGAGATACTGTTTTCTCAGCGGCATAACAGGAGGCTGAACTCCATAGCTAAAGGACCTTCTGAGATTCATCTATTAGATCTAGAACACAGCTTCAAAAACAAATGGGGGCCTGGTGCGGTGCTTCATGCCTGTAATCCTAGCACTCTGGGAGGCGGAGGTGGGCAGATCACTTGAGTTTGGGAGTTTGAGAACAGCCTGGCCAACATGATGAAACCCTGTCTCTACTAAAAATACAAAAATTAGCTGGGCATGGTGACATGCACCTGTAATCCCAGCTACTCAGAAGGCTGAGGCAGGAGAATTGCTTGAACTTGGGAGGCAGAGGTTGCAGTGAGCTGAGATCACGCCACTGCACCCCACCCTGGGTGGCAGAGCCAGACTCCATCTTGAAAGCAATACAACAAAAATTAAAAACAAAACAAACAAGAAAAACCAAAAGCAAAAAAGAAAAGAACACACACAAAAAAAGAAAAAAATGGGGCACAGGACATTCATGACAGTTATTCAAAGGGCAGGTATATTCAGGAAGTAGTGGGATAAACACAGAAAAGCAGGTTTCCTTGCTCAGGGACTTTTCAGAGCCTTGGCTATGAGAATGGACACTCTGAGTCTCCCAGAGGGAGATATACAATGCCATGTTCCCAGGTGTGCGTGACCACAGAATGTCCTGTAAGACTAGAGCTCGGCAGAGCACACGCTGAGAAATACTGGCCTAGAATGTGCTCACTCCTCCATGGCTGGCAATTGGGAGCTCAGTCCATCTGCCCCCTGCCCATCCTCCTGCATGGGGCTGTCTCCAGGGCTCGGGCCTTGGTGGCTTCCCTTCTCCCTTGGCAGCCTCTCACCTAGGCCTGAACTTTACTTTTTTTTTTTTTTAATTTTTTTAAGAGACAGGTTCTCGCCAGGTGGCTCACTCCTGTAATCCCAGCACTTTGGGAGGCCAAAGTGGGCAGCTCACCTGAGGTCTGCAGTTCAACACCAGCCTGGCCAACATGGTGAAACCTCATCTCTACTAAAAATACAAAAATTAGCTGAGTGTGGTGGCAGGTACCTGTAATCCCAGCTACTTGGGAGTCTGAGGCAGGAGAGTCAGTTGAACCCAGGAGCAGAAGGTTGCAGTGAGCTGAGATCGTGCCATTGTACTCCAGCCTGGGTGACAAAAGTGAAACTCTGTCTCAAAAAAAAAAAAAAAAAAAAAAAGAGGCAGGGTCTCTGTGTCACCCAGGCTGGAATGCAGTGGTACAATCATAGCTCATCGTAACCTTGAACTCTTGGGCTCAAGGCATCCTCCTTAAGAAGGGGCTTCTTGAGGCCAGGCTCAGTGGCTCCCAGATTGGCTCCTAGATTACGCCTGTAATCCCCGCACTTTGGGAGGCCAAAACAGGCAGATCACTTGAGGTCAGGAGTTCAAGATCAGCCTGGCTAACATGGAGAAACCCCACCTCTACTAAAAATACAAAAACTAGCTGGGCGTGGTGGCACATGCCTATAATCCCAGCTACTCAGGAAGAGAATCGCTTGAACCAAGGAGGTGGAGGTTGCAGTGGGTTGAGATCACCTCACTGCACTCCAGCCTGGGTGACAGAGCAAGACTCCATCTCGGGGCAGGGGTGGGGAAGGGAGGGGCTTCCTCTCCTGACGGTCCACACTTCAGCTTCCCAAGAGGCTGGGACTACAAGCATGCACCATCACATCCAGCATTTTTTTTTTTTTTTTTTTTAAGCAAAAGGGTTTCACTATGTTGACCAGGCTGGTCTCAAACTCAAACTCTGGGGCTCAAGTGCTCCCACCTCGGCCTGCCAAAATGCTGGGACGAGGGGCATGAGCCACCATGCCCAGCCATAGCCTAAACTTTCAATCATCATCCAAGTGACCCCGACACCCCAACCTCCGTCTCTATTCAGGGCCCCATCTCCAAACACTAGATCCATGTGTGGTCCCTACACATCCCCCTCCCCCTGCCCAGATATCCCACGGGCACCTTGGGCTCAACACATTTGAAACTGAACTTGTCATCTCTGCCCCAACCTGCTCCCACTCTGGTATCATTAGTCTTTTGGCAAAAAGCATCATCGTCCACACTGTCGCAAAGCAGGAAGCCTGGAGGCCACTGGGGCTCCTCCTACTCAACACCCACATCTAAGGCCTTTCCATTTCTTCTCTTTCCCTTCTCCCCATGTCCATACTGCCCGCTCTGCCTGCTGGCTTAGCTCAGACCTCTCTGTCTCACCTGGACCCTTAAGAAGCTCAACGTCACCTGCTCTCACATCCCCCTCCAGTCTGTTTATTTTTGAGACAGAGTCTTGCTCTGTTTCCCAGGCTGGAGCATAATGGTGTGATCTCCGCTCACTGCAATCTCCGCCTCCCGGGTTCAAGCAATTCTCCTGCCTCAGCCTCCCGAGTAGCTGGGATTACAGGTGCCCACTACTGTGCCCAGCTAATTTTTGTATTTCTAGTAGAGATGGGGTTTCACTATGTTGGCCAGGCTGGTCTGGAACTCCTGGCCTCAGGTGATCCATCCACCTTGGCCTCCCAAAATGCTGGGGTTACGGGCATGAGCCACCACGCCCAGCCGGCCCTCCAGTCGTTTCTCCATATTGCTTTCCTGTCACTTTCTGAATCATACATAGGACCTCATCATTACCTTGAGCGAAACCTTTCTAAGGCTCTTCACTGGCTATGGGGTTAAAAATGTCTAATTTCCTTAAGGATCTCTAAGAGCCTCCACAACCTTTCACAACCCATGACTGTCTCCAGCTTCAGATCCTATGACCCATCTCTCAAAATTACCCTCCGCCACACTGAACATTGGAGCTCCCTGAACTCACAGTTATAATACTTCCTGGAGCCTGGGGGAGGGGCAAGAATTGGGGCACTCCTCTATAGCCCCCGTCCACCCCTCAAGAGAAAAGCCCTTGTCCCACTAACACAATGATGATTCAGGACCACGGAGAGCATCCCGCATGCAACCCACCCTCCCCACCCCAACCCTGACTGAGGTATGCTCTGCCTGTGCCGCCTACTCACTCATCCTTCCCACATGTCCTTCAGGAACCTAGCACAGAAACAGCTTCCTCCAGGAAGCCTTCCCTGACCCACCTGAACAATCATTTCCTCCTCTGGGCTATTGAGCAACCTGTGTATCCTTCCATCACACCAACCCGATGCTGATTTTCTCTGTACACGAGTCTGTTCCCCACCCTTCACCAACAGACCGTGAACCTCGAGGGCCCATACCCTTTCTGATTCATCTCCACGAGCCAGTACAGAGGAGGTGCTTAAAGACTATTTGTTGACTGAATGAGTAAATGACATTTAGCAGGTGCCCAGGAAATGTATATTAATTTGCATCGTGTGTCTGTTGCTCTGAGTGACTCAGAAATGAGCCGATTCCTCTCCTGGTCCCTCTGGAAGAGGCATTTTCTTCCTGATATAACTCCACCCTCCATTAGCTTCCACCTGCCATTTGCCTCCACCCTTTGATTAGCCTTCCCCACAGGTCACCACCCACGGGGGGGAGAAGGCACCTCCTCTCTGCTCTTGCTGTCACCAAGCTGACGACTGGTTGGGACCTCCTTTCCCTCCCCCAGCCCGAGCCTGCCTTTGCTCAGAACGCTTCGTCTCTGCCTGTCTCCTGCTCAGAACAGATGGCTCTGAGTCCTCACTAACGCAGAAGTTCCTGTTCTGTCATTAGAACATTTTTAACACTTTTTAAATTATAGAAGCTTCAGTCTCCTTTCATCATGGATGCGGACTCTCAGAAATAAAGACGCCACTGAAGGTCATCGAGTCCAGACTCTTCCCCAGCCCATGGAGGGGTTGCGTCTCAGAGATGGCCAGTGGCCACCCAAGATACCGTAGTGGATGCTACCTTTGTTTTTGTTTTCTTTCTTGTCTTTTTATTTTTATTTTTATTTTGAGACAGAGTTTTGCTCTTGTTGCCAGGTTGGAGTGCAATGGCGTGATCTTGGCTCACTGCAACTTCCGCCTCCTGGGTTCAAGGAATTCTCCTGCCTCAGCCTCCGGAGTACCTGGGATTACAGGCACATGCCACCCGGCTAATTTTTGTATTTTTAGTAGAGAAGGGGTTTCTCCATGTTGGCCAGGCTGGTCTCGAACTCCTGACCTCAGGTGATCTCCCCCACCTTGGCCTCCCGAAGTGGTGGGATTACAGACATGAGCCACGGTGCCCAGCCTGGCATCTTGTTTTCTTTAATTCCTGTTTTGTTTTGTTTTGTTTTGGCGCTCAGACTTCCTTCCCCTTCCAAAAGCACCCTAGTTTCCTGGTCTTAATGGGACTATAAACCAAGGCATGGGTGTAGGATCCAAGCTAGCCCAACTAGAATGTCTTGCCCAGGGCTTTAAATCTTGAGGAGGGTGGCAAAAGAACAGGGATAAAAGATCTAGAGTTCTGGCACAGACCCCAAAATAATATGGCCTAGGAACCCCGGCTCCTGAATCTCCAAACTTCTCATCAATTCTATGAGTTCCTGATACGCTTTCAATACAATTTTGCCTAGTTAAGGTAGTCAGTCTGTTTCTGTCACATACAACCCCACAACACAAACTGATAATGCTCACACAGGAGCACACGCAGCCACACACTCTGTGTTGAGATAAAGCATGACTCCCGGAACCTCCCGCTGCCTGCTGCCAACTTTGTCTGTAGAGTCTGCATTAGATTAAACAACTGCCCAAACCCACCCAGGCACAGAGGAAAGTTAAACACTTCAGGGAATGAAACAGACCAATATTTGGTGCTGCAGAGGAACAAGCCAGGGGTAGGGTGTGGGAATCCAGATACACAGGTTCAACCCCCCACCCTTCAGGACAAAGTAGAAAGAGAAATTTTAGGCCAGGCGCGGCGGCTCACATCTGTAATTCTAGTACTTTGGGAGTCTGAGACAGGTGGATTGCCTGAGCTGAAGAGTTGGAGACCAGCCTGGTCAACATGGGAAAACCCTGTCTCTACTAAAAATACAAAAAATTGGGCCGGGCGTGGTGGCACACACCTGTAATCCCAGTACTTTGGGAGGCTGAGGTGGGTGGATCACAAGGTCAGGAGATCAAGACCATCCTGGGTAACACGGTGAAACCCCGTCTCTACTAAAAATAAAAAATTAGCCGGGCATGGTGGCACGTGCCTATAGTCCCAGCTACTTGGGAGGCTGAGGCAGAAGAATCGCTTGAACCCGGGAGGCAAAGGTTGCAGTGAGCCAAGATCGTACCACTACACTCCAGCCTGTGTGACAGAGAAAAAAAAAAGATACAAAAAATTAGCTGGGTGTGGTAGTGTGCCCCTGTCATCCTAGCTACTCGGGAGGCTAAGGCATGAGAATCTTTTGAACCTGTGAGGCAGAGGTTGCAGTGAGCCATCAGGCCATTGCACTCCAGCCTGGGCAACAAGAGCAAATATTCGTCTCAAAAAAAAAAAAAAAAAAAAAAAGCTTTTACCAATACCAGTACCCCCACATGGGCACACACCAACATGGAGATGCACACACAGGTACATGCACACGATGTACATGCACACAGACACTCACACCTGCATTGCAGGATAACACCTAGAGCTGGAAGGCGTGTGTCTGGAAAGAGCAATGAACACATGGAGAGAGCCAGGTCAGGCTTCAGGACGCGTCCTGCTGAGCAGCATTTTTCCTCCTGTTGACATTCCCAACTAACGAGTCCAGAGTGTCAGTGGCTGGGATCACCCAAGAGCCCTTAGGCGGGGAAGATGTGTTCTCTTTACCAGACTCCACTCTAGCCTGAGCGGCTGGGCTCTCCCAGGCTGGCACCATAACCTCTGCCCACCAACACTGGCCCCAAAGAGGCAGGAGGTGGGAGTCTGGGTTGGCTGCAGAGGAGGTACTGGTCCCTGTCACTCACAGCGTCCACCAGTCCCAGAGCTCCCACTCTGCCTCAAACCCCTTCAGACAATAGCATCGTATCCACTCCCGACCGGGCGTCTTGTGTGGCTCAGCCCTGGGAGCTCCGCCTTGCCCTGCCCAGCAACCCAAACAGCAGAATGCACTTGAGTCATAAGGAACTACCCTGGATTATAGGATTAGAGCTCAGCTCCTCTGCCTGCATCTGAAGCCCCTCTGATCCCAGACGGCCTCTCTCACCTGTTCTCCCCACTCAGCGACACACACACCCTCCTCTCTGGCCGCACCACACCCCTCCATGATTCATTGCATATCTTCTGCTCCACCCTCCCCACCTTTGTCGGCCCATTCCCCCCACCTAGAATTCCCGCTGGGTGCGGGAGGTGGCGGCTGGTGTTTTCTTTTTGTTTTTTTCTTTTTCTTTTTCTTTTTTGTGTTTGAAATGAAGTCTCACTGTGTCACCCAGGCCGGAGTGCAGTGGCGCCATCTCTCATCACTACAAACTCTGCCCCCTACCCTACCCCCACTGGATCAAGCGATCCTCCCACCTCAGCCTCCCAAGTAGCTGGGACCACAGACATGCACCAACATGCCCAGCTAAGTTTTTGTATTTTTGGTAGAGATGAGGTTTCACCATGTTGTCCAGGCTGGTCTCGAACTCCTGGGCTCAAGCAATACACCTGCCTCTGCCTCCCAAAGTGCCAGAGTTACAGGCGTGAGCCGCCATGCCCAGCCGGGTGTTCTGACCCGTGGGAAGCCTTCACTCATTTTCTGGGAGCCTCGCCTTGCAGGGGTCCTCCCTGGGGCTGTTGGGAGGAAGGTTGAGACCCTGGACCTGGGCTTCTGTGGGTCTAGACCCAGCCTGTGAGAATAACATGAGGCCCAGGCTAGAAAGCCACATCAACACACTTCTCAAACCCACCCAGGGAGTCAGTGGCTCTCAGAGGGTCAGGGAGCCACCGAGATCACTCAGCCAGTGAACTCTGAGAGGGACTGGGGCATCCTGCTCCCGCCCAGACTGGCTGCCTCCTTCTCAGGAAAAACAAAATATCCTCAGATATCTTTTTCCTTGTAACTTCAAAGGCCGCCTGTGGCATGAGCTGGAAGCATTGAGTCATGGTCAAGGGCCCGGCCACTCTGGGGGGAGGGTTGGCTCTGGGCAGGTGTGGGCTGAGCTGGAGAACCCTGCTCCTGGGGCCTGTTGTGGCCAACAGTGGGGGCTGGGGGGCACCCCACAGAAGGCAGGGACAGAGCAAGCCAGGGTCAGGGGGTGCACAGGAGTCTCAGTCACTGCTCCGCCTGCAGCTGCTGGGAGACAGGCACAGCCTGGCACAGTGAAGGTGGCCATCAGTGAGTGAGCAAGTGATCGCCTGGCTGGGCACCAGGGGAGGCGGAAAGAACATGAGAACAAGCCTCCCCACTGCTGCCCGCCTGGAAGCTGTCGCACTCCCGCAGGGCCCGCTGAGCCCAGCTGCTCTGAACCCAGCAGCAAGCGAGGGCCCCACAGAGCCAGCCCTTCCCGCAGGCTCTGCCAGGGTCAGAGCATGGGCCCAGGGAAGGCCGGGGGTGCAGAACTAGGCAGGCCAGGAGGATGCCTTCACGACCACTCCAGTCCTCAGCAGGGTTTCGGGGCAGGGCGCCCATGTCTGTGTGAGCGTGGGCACTTCTCTGTATGGCTCCCTGGAACTTGGAGCCACATCCCCACACCAGCACCCAGTGGAAACTCATCTCCAAGAGCGAGATTCAGCCCCCACGTTTTGTTCAAAGGGTGGAGTCGGCCGGGCATGGTGGCTCACGCCTATAATCCCACCACACTGGGAGGCCGAGGTGGGTGGATCACCTGATGTCAGGGTCAGGAGGTCAAGACCAGCCTGGCCAACATGGTGAAACGCTGTCTCTACTAAAAATACAAAATTTAGCCAGTCATGGTGGTGGGCACCTGTAATCCCAGCTACTCAGGAGACCAGGGCAGGAGAATCGCTTGAAACCGGGAGGCAGAGGTTGCAATGAGCTGAGATCACTCCATCGCACTCCAGCCTGGACAACAAGCACAAAACTCCATCTCAAAAACAAAACAAACAAACAAAACAAAGGGTGGAGTCACGCAGAGGGTGTCCCACGCTCATGACTTTGCAGAACGGAGAAGCTGGGTCGGAGTGGGAGGTCCAGGGTGAGGACCCCTGGAGACCCATGCCCAGCAGCCCCTCAGCTTCCCCACTTTAGGGGCAGCCCTGCACCCTTGGCCTGGACTGCCCATCCCATCATCTCCTGCTTCCCCTCCAGCAGAGGCACGAGAGGCTGTAAATAACACGCTTGTCTACAGGCCTGAAATCCATGAGATTTGTACTGGCCCCGCAGCAGCCAGGCTGAGGACCCCAGGATTGAGCAGCCATGAGCCAGCCATGGGCACAGGCCCAGGCCTCCCACGCAGGGTGCTGACAGCTCAATTCCCAGCCCAGCCACAGGGTCCTGCCAGCTCTCCAGCCGGGAACGCAAAAGTGGCAGATGCGCCTCAGCCGGAGTCTCTGAGGACAGCCAAAGAGGAAAGGAGGCACTGCTACCATGGGGACCGGCGAGAGGCATGCAGGCGGGGCGGGTGCAGGCGGGGCGGGTGCAGGCGGGGGCCTCAGGGATCCTCTGTGGAGGCCCCAGTGCCAGAAAGCAGGGCTTGTCTCTCCAGGTCCTTGCTGTCCACATCCTTGCTGTCTGGAGTCCCTGCGGGAGGAAAGATGCTCAGCCTGCCAGAGGAGGCAGAAGGTGCTTTGGGACCAGTGCTCAGCACGGGCTGTCCGGAAATCCTCCCTGTCCCACTCGCAAAATACATTCCAGATCCACCCGGTTCTCATCACCCTCAGTGCCACTGCCCTTGTCTCGGCACAGTTCTCCCCTGGAGGGTCTCAGAGGTAGCTCTGCCTCTCGGCCTCAACGCTAACCCTCCCGCAGTCTGTTCTCAACACGGCAGCCAGGGCGATGCTTTGACAGCACCCATCAGACCACCTCGGCGCTCCTCTCCTGGAAGCCCGCAGCAGCTCCTGCCTCTCTCCGAGTGGAAGCCACGGTCTTTACGAGGACCGCTGCTCTGGCCCTTATCCCTCATGCCTACCGCTGTCCCTCCTGCTCCTGCTCCAGCGATGCTGGCCTCCTCGCTGATCCTCAGACGCATCAGGTGCGCTGCCACGGCAGGGCCTTTGCAGTGCCCGAGCGCCTTCCCCTGGGGGCTGAACGGCTCACTCCCTTGCTGCCTCCAGACCTTTGCTGCAGTGTCACCTGCACAGCGGGGACCCTTGCAACCTGTGCACACCTGTCCCTCTCTCCTTTCTCTTTATTTTTTATTTTATTTTATTTTTTTGAGATGGAGTCTCACGCTGTCACCCAGGCTGGAGTGCCGTGGCTCGATCTCTGCTCACTGAAACTTCTGCCCCCTGGGTTCAAGAGGTTCTCCTGCCTCAGCCTCCCGAGTAGCTGGGATTACAGGTGTGTGCCACTTCGGCCAGCTAATTTTTGTATCTTTAGTAAAGATAGGGTTTCACCATCTTAGCCAGGTTGGTCTTGTACTCCTGACCTCGTGATCCACCTGCCTCAGCTTCCTAAAGTGCTGGGGTTACAGGCATGAGCCACCATGCCCAGCCTTTTTTTTTTTTTTTTTTTTTTTTTTGAGACAGAGTCTCACTCTGTTGCCCAGGCTGGTGTGCAGTAGCACAATCTCGGCTCACCATAGCCTCCGCCTCCCGGGTTCAAGCGACTCTCCTGCCTCAGCCTCCGGAGTAGCTGGGATTGCAGGTGCCCGCCACCACGCCCAGCAAATTTTTGTATTTTTAGTAGACACAGGGTTTCACCATGTTGCCCAGGCGGGTCTTGAACTCCTGACCTCAGGTGATTCGCCCACCTCTGCCTCTGCCTCCCAAAGTTCTGGGATTACAGGTGTAAGCCACCTCACCCAGCCCCTTTCTCCTTTCTTTCCCACTTTACGTCTCTCCATAGCACTCATCACCCTGATCATGCTCTATCTTTCACTTTTTCTGTTTCTGGTCTGTCTTCACCAACTAGAGTGTCAGTTTCTACAGGGGCCTGGACTTGGCCTAATTCTTTCACTGCCCAGCATCTGCAGCCTTGCCCGGTACGTAGCAGGGGTATACTAAGATTTCTGAATGAATGAACAAACAACCTGGCCAGGGGCTCAGGGGGTGGCCAGTGCTGTCCCTTGCCCCTAGGGTGTCCAGCCCTGAGCTCGGCCTGGTGCAAAAGGTGGGGGTACCTGTGCCAGGTTGCCAGGCCGGGGCCCAGTCTCTCTCCAGGTACAGCGCAGTCAGCAAGAAGCAGCCGCCCCCGAGGGCGACCACGAAGGCGCAGCACAGGAAGCTCTGTTGCAGGCTGAGGAAACGCTGCAGGTAGGTGTCGGGGCGCCTGGCCCGCAGGGCACTAGAGATCTGCGGAGGAGAAGGGAGGGTCCTCCAGGCTGGCCCCCAGGTCTTAGCAAGGGCACTTCCTCCCCAGACCCTCCCCACCCTACACACGCAGACGCGTCTTACAAGTCCCGTGAGATAGGGGCTGCCAGCGTCTCCCAGGATGTGGCCCACCGTGATCTGGAGCGCCTCTGCTGTCCCCCGGCACCTGGGCACCACCACAGACTGCAAAACATAGGTGCAGCAGGGGCACCCCAAGTCAGGGCACACCCATCTCCTGCTCCCCACCTGCCAAGGACATGCCCGGAGGAGTGAAGGCAGTTCAGGTGAGTGGGGTGGGAGGGAGTCAACGACCCCCAAGGCCTGAAGTCCCATCCCAGAACATCAGGCCCATTGGAAGCCTCCCAGTGCCCCAGGATGGAGGTGCCAAGCCCCTGATCAGGGCCACCCCTCTTGAGAGTTTGCCCTTGAACTGGGAAGGAAGCAGGCAGAACTGTGACCACAGTGACAGTGTGAGGTGTCTCAGCTGAGGGGCCCGGGACGCAGCAGCGCAGGTGGGCGGGGTGAAGAGCGGGTGCACGCCAGGTGTCTGCATGTGCAGGCAGCTGGGCAGGAGTGGTGCTGAGGGCTCAGTCCCCTCAGGAACCTCAAGGCCCATGGGGCAGTGGCCAAAGGCAGCCTAGCTGGAGAAGCTCACATGACTCCACAGAAGAGGATGAAAAAGTTAGGAAGATGAACTCTGGACTGGCCTAGGTGGCTCACACCTGTAATCCTAGCACTTTGGGAGGCCGAGGTGGGTGGATCAACAGGTCAGGAGTTCAAGACCAGCCTGGGCAACATGGTAAAACCCCATCTCTACTAAAAATACAAAAACCAACTGGGCTTGGGGGCGCACGCCTGTAATCCCAGCTACTCAGGAAGCTGAGGCAAGAGAATCGCTTGAACCCGGGAGGCAGAGGTTGCAGTGAGCCAAGATCATGCCATTGCACTCCAGCCTGGGCAACAAGAAGGAAATTCTGTCTCAAAAAATAAATAAATAAATAAGTCAAGTAGCTCCAACTGGGAAACTGTTCCCAGGAGAAACTGCCAGAACCCAGAGCCACAGCAGGGGATAGAAGGAGGGAGGCAGAGGGGATTCAGGCAGAGACCACATGGTCGCATGAACCCACCTGGACAGCCATAGGGAAACTTCCCACCCTGGAACCTTATCCCCAAGACCTAGGTGTCCATAATCTGAGGCCACGAGTCAATAACGGTCAATATTAGCTGAGCATGGTGGCTCACTCCTGTAATCACAGCACTTTGGGAAGCCAAGGCAGGTGGGTCACTTGAGGTCAGGAGTTTGAGACCAGCCTGGCCAACATGGTGAAACCCCAACTCTACTAAAAATACAAAAATTAGCTGGGCATGGTGGCATGTGCCCGTAATCCCAGCTACTGGGGAGGCTGAGGCAGGAGAATTGCTTGAACCTGGGAGGTGAAGGTTGCAGTGAGCCGAGATGGCACTCCAGCTTGAGTGACAGTGAGATCCTGTCTCAAAACAAAACCCCAATAATAATAAAATAACAATAATAATTGCCAACATTGGTTGAATGCTTCCTGCATTTTCTATATCAACTTAACCCATGAGGGGGATATGATGATCACCTGCATTTTACAGATGAGAAAACCCCCCACAGGAAGGCCAGTGACTTGCCCAAGGTCACCCAGCCTGAAATAACAGGGCTGACGTTGCCTCCCAGGTCTTCTCCCTCCAGGACTTGGCCCTTTGACCGCTCTGCTGTAACGGGCAAGGAGGAGCGGTGTTTCCAGCAATATTTACACATCTGTTTTTTTTTTTTTTAGACAGAGTCTCACTCTGTCGCCCAGGCTGGAGTGCAGTGGTGCGATCTTAGCTCACTGCAACCTCCGCCTCCCGGGTTCAAGCAATTCTTCTGCCTCAGCCTCCCAAGTAGCTGGGACTACAGGCACCCGCTACCACGCCAGGCTAATTTTTTGTATTTTTAGTAGAGACAGGGTTTCACCGTGTTAGCCAGGATGGTCTCGATCTCCCGACCTCATGATCCGCCCGCCTTGGCCTCCCATTGTGCTGGGATTACAGGCATGAGACACCTTGCCCATCCTTATATTTACACATTTGTAATAGAACATTCAGAAATGCAAGAGAAAGATGAGGGCAAGTTCATTGCTAGCCCCATAAAGGGATGGCAGAGGAATCGGCAACTGGCAAAGAGACGGGGAAAGGCACTCCAGGCAGGGGACAGTGTAAGCAAAGGTGTGGAGGGGGATCCCAGGGACATGATCTCTGGATTCCAGAATCCCAGGAGACAGAGGCAGGGGGTCTTGTGGTGGGCAGGGCAGAGTGGCAGGAGTCACTGTGGTGCCTGGCTGGTCCCGGGCCACGGGCACTGAGCCACCCTGCACAGGTGGCGAGAGAAACCGGACCTCTTACCATCCTCTGGATCTGCCAGCAGGCCTGAGAAGGAACTGACCACAGCTTTGTACCTTCCATGAGGACTTCCTTCTCACCCCATAATTATGTGATTACTCACTGCTGACTCTGGGAAGACAGGCGAGGTTTCCTGGAGGGAGCAGCCTGAACGTCCAAAAAGGTCCACATGGAGGCTGGGGCTGCCTGGAGCCCCACGGTAAGGTCCGGGCAGGCTGGCCCCTTCTTCCTCCCCCAGGAACTCCAACTTGCTGGGCCCAGTGAGAGAGGTGGGTCTCCCCGAGCCTGTTCTGAGACCCCATTGTCACCATGCAGCCAGCAGCCAAGGGTGGGCCCCGCAGAAGCCGGAGAGCCCAGGGGGTAATTTCAGAAATAAGAGCCTTTGGGTTCCCAAAAATCCAGGCTCACTCTATTCCAAGACAAAAACACCTCTGTTTCTGGCTCTCTCTTCTTAGAAAAGCTGCTCCCTTTATAGCCCAGGGCAAAACCAGAGCCAACCAAGAACTTGGAGAAAGACGGAGCGGCAGCCACGAGGTGCAGACTCCCTGGCAGCCTGCCTCCTGCAGCCCACTCAGCCCTCGCCCCCAGATGCCCCTGGGAGGGCGAGGCAGGAGACAGGCCAGTGAACTGACAGCCCCCTGGGGGGCAGAGGCTGAGCAGGGAAGATGGAGACCTGGGGCCAGGGGAGAACGCAGAGGTGACAACCCTCTGGGGAAGTGTGGGGATGCCTGCTGAGGGGTGGGAGATGAGCCTGTGGGTCGATTCCAGGACCCCAGAGGACAGGCCTGAGAGAGAGAGAATGAGCTCCCCTTCTGCTCTAGCCCTCACACTGAGGGGTTGGGGTGAGGTGGCTCTGGACCATCCTGAGTGGGACCAGACAGACAGCAGGGCTGGGAGGGAGCTGAAGACCCCATGACTAGATTAGGGGAAGCAGGGAGCTCTGCCTGGGGAGATGCAGTTCCGGGGACACGGTCACAGCCTCCAGGGAGCAGGGCCCTCTGCAGCCCAGCAGGGCCAATGTGGGGTGCCAGAGGTGGGTCTTAGCTGTGACTGAGCCAAATCATTTTGACCAACAGGAAGCCCCCCGAGGCCAGGCACGGTGGCTCACGCCTGTAATCCCAACACTCTGGGGGGCTGAGGCAGGCAGATCACCTGAGATCAGGAGTTCAAGACCAGCCTAGCCAGCATGGTGAAACCCCATCTCTACTAAAAATACAAACATTAGCCGGGCATGGTGGCAGGCAACTGTAATCCCAGCTACGTGGGAGGCTGACGCAGGAGAATCACTTGAACCCGGGAGGCGGAGGTTGCAGTGAGCCGAGATTGCACCACTGCACTCCAGCCTGGGTGACACAGCAAGACTCCGTCTCAAAAAAAAGAAAAAGAAAAAGAAAAAAAAGGAAGTCCCCCGAGAGGCGGGATCTGCCTGAGGTGGAATAAGTTCCCAAGGAAGGCGTATGTGAACAAGGGGATGGCTGGAATCTGGCAAAGCGTTTACGGACTGGGGAGCTCGTGGTGCAAGGCCAGTGTTCTCAAAGTGTGCCCTAAGGAATTCTACAGCGGAGTCACTTGGGAAATTCATCAGAAATGCAGGTGCCTGGACCCCAGTGCAGACCCTCGAAATCAGATGCGGAGGACCCAGGGCCTAGAAACTGGGTGGGTAACAGACTCCCTCAAACCTGATTCTCATGCACAAGAACGTCTTCAAGCCACTGGACCAGAGAGCCCCTGAGGTCCCTTCTCCAGAGAGAACCTGGATTCTCCCTGTGGCATCAAAGAGAGCAGTGTCCCGAGGAAGGAATGATCTGGAATTCAGTGGGGCCCGCAGGCCCGCTCAGGAATCTGCGTGACGCAGCTGTGAGCTCGTTCTATCCTTATAGCCTGGGGTGTCGTTGGTGGATGCCACCACGATACCGATTGGACAAGTGAGCGAACCAACACCCAAAGAGGTTCAGCCACTTGGCCAGGATCACACAGCTCTCGAGGAGCCGGGCTGGGAGTGAAGGTAGATGGGCCGCTGCAGAGTTCTCGAGCCTGGGGTCTGCTGCCCGCTGCACTCTGACCAACTCACAGACTCCAAGCTCCCGGACACCTGCAGTCTCCACCCCTGTTTCCCTATCAGCCCCTCGTGGCTTTCCCGGCTGCCAAAAGCTGTTCACCTGAACGTGCCCGGCCCTCAGCTCCCTGCTCCCTCGTCCCGTGGCCCCTGTACACACACTCCAAGGTCCCCTCCCTCCCTGCTCAGCTCCCTGCTCCCTCGTCCCGTGGCCCCTGTACACACACTCCATGGTCCCCTCCCTCCCTGGGCCCCTGCTGAAAGTGAAGCCAATCTCCTGTCTCAGGAGCAACAGCACCTTTCTCTGCTTCCTGCAGCAGGCCCTGTCCCCACACACGCCTTGTCCCCACACACTTCCTGTCCCTGCTCTGCTGGGAAGCTGCATCCTCCCCTCCGCGCTGGAGCCCACTCCCTGCTCACCCTCGAACAGCGCCCCTCTCTCCTCCAGCCCGCCCCTCCCTGCTGCCTGGAGGCTGCTCTGGCCTCCCCTCTTGAAAAGCAATACCAGCTTCCCGGGATCTGCTGCCGACTCCAGCTATCATGCCCTTTGCTCCTGTCAGCTCAGCTCCTCAAGGAAATCGTCTACCCTCGGGGTCCTGCTTCCCCTCCCTCACCCTCCTCAGCCTGGTCCAAGCTGGCATCTGACCCTCCACGGCACAGAAGTCTCCCCCACCACCTGCCTTTACAGGGAAGCAGCAACGTGGAGGAATTGAACGGCAAGGGCTGCAAGGATTGCTCGGTTCAGATCCCCAACGTGCAGAAAGGCATCTGTGGCCCGGGTCTCCAGAAGGTAGGAAGGGAGGGGAGGGGGCAGGAGAGTCTGCTGGGGTGAAAGATGTTGCTAAGCGCCGGGGCTGGAGGCCTCCAAGCCAGGGAAGGGCCACAGGGAGCCCTGAGGTGGGCTGGCTCCTGTCCAGCCAGCTCCCTGGGCAGCTCCCCACCTGGGTGAAACTGGAGCGGGCCAGCCCCTAACTCTCCTCCCTACCCCCTGGCCAGCACACATTCTCCTCTTCAACTCCACAAAGAGCCTGGCTCTCCAGGTTAATCATTCTTACAAACGCAGGCGCTGGGGGACCTGGGGGACGAGGGTGCAGTCTTCACATGTCTGTGGGGCTGTCATGTGGAAGACGGAGCCTGGCAGCGGGGGGCAGGCCAGGGAAGCCCCCGCGGCAGGTGCAGCTCTGTCTGGGCCACCTCAGAGAGGACCGGCTCTGCTGGGGGGATGTGAATCTCCCTGAGCCTGAAATCGGGCAATCCCACCAATAAGACATTTGCCAACGCCTTCCTGCTTCCTGAGAGCCTTCCTGCAGGCCGCCTCACTCACCCTACCGAGCAGGTAGTAATTACCCCTTTTATAGATGGGGAAACTGAGGCCAGGGCCATGCAGCAGGTCTGCGGCTGACTCTGGGCTGGAGTCCAAGTCTCCCCTGTCTGGAGGGAGGGGCAGGAAGAGCTGCCAGTCCTGAAGCTGGTACACTCAGCCAGGAGCCAGAGACAGGGCAGGCCTCTCCGCGCTCACTGCGTCTGTGCTATAGGGAGGGGCCACAGGATCTGCCAGGGAGGGGCGGACATCTTGGCAGGGAGTGAGCATCCCGTTCACAGTAGGATTCAAGCAGGCTTTGTTGACTGATTAAACGACTATGCATGCCCAAACCCTGTCAAACTCAGACTCTAGAACACCACGATTTCTTTGGAAGATAGAAAATGAGAAAATGGAAAATTCGGGATCGCTGTGAGAATCCTAGCCCACACTCTCTGTGCCAGGCACATGGATCATCTCATTTCACCCTCAAGACAGTCCCTAAGGCAGGCGCCGTTACCATCTCTGCTTTCCACATGGGGATACCGAGGCTGAGACACACAGTGACTTGCCTAAGGCCCCACAGTTCATAAGTGGCAGGCCCAGCGCTGGCCGCCAGGCCTGTTTTCTGAACCCAGGCTGGTGCCCCCACATTGAACTGGACCTATCTCAGCCTATCTCAGCCTACTGCCAGTCTGGTCCAGTTCCCCTGTGGCCAGCATCAGATTGTGCCAGGCTGCCAGGAGGCGGGAAGGAGGCTCTCAGGGTGCTCACGGGCCCAGGGCCTGCATTATCTACAAAGGCACAGCCCTTCATGGCATTCAAAGTCCTTCCCTGATGCCTCCTAGGAGGAGGCAGGGAGGCTGGATGAAGAGCGTGGGGTTCAGGGGGCAGGGGGCCGTGCGGGACTCTGGATGTGGCAGTCGTGTGATCAGGACAGCATCAGGCCTCTTCTAGGCCAGGCTGCTCCTTGCACTGCTGCCTGTGACACACAAATCGGGGCGGGCTGGCTCGACGGCCTCAGTGTCGATTGACCCGAAGGACGGCATCCAAGCTGCATGCCCCAGAGTAGAGGCCAAGGAGCCTGCCTGCTGAGAAGCAGTGTGCTACGGAAAGAGGGAGGACCAGGCACGGCAGCTCACGCCTGTAATCCCAGCCGACCCGGCAGATCACCTGAGGTCAGGAGTTCAAGACCAGCCTGGCCACGTGGTGAAACCCCATCTCTACTAAAAATACAAAATGAGCCAGGCATGGTGGCGGGCGCCTATAGTCTTGGCTACTTGGGAGGCTGAAGCAGGAGAATCACTTGAACCTGGGAGGCGGAGGTTGCAGTGAGCCGAGATGGGGCCATTGCATTCCAGCCTGAGCAAAAAGAGTGAAACCCTGTCTCAAAAAAAAAAAAAAAGGAGGGAGGGAGCCCAGGGAGTCAAAACGCCTCCAGCTCTGGCTCCCTGCATTGGAGCTGTGGGACTTTGGGCCAGGCATCTGCCTTCTCTGAACCTCCATTTGTTCATCTGCAAAACGGGGATGACGGTCAAAGATGTTGCTGAGTGTCAGAGAGGCCTCGGGTCCAAGGCAACTGTGGATGGCTGTGGCCCCCTGACGCATGGTCTCTGACGCCGCTGCCAGCCCCCAGCTGCTCAGCAGCAGAAGCCCAATCCTGAGCTGGACGGAGCCCAGCTACCCCTGTTCCGCCCCCACTCCGACTCCCACACCTACCAGCAGGATGTCAGCAGCCACCGCCCAGTTGCAGGACAGAAGCAGCTCCCCGAGGGCCAGGAACACCTGTGGACAGAGGGCGGCCTGGGTGAGGATCCGCAGACCCCAGTCACAGGCCCCACCTGTTGCTTCTCACCCGGGGAGAGGAGAGACTGGGACGCCACAGAGAAAGGCATTATGGAGGCTGACTGGTATGAGCGATGAAGGCCTATAACTATTTTTCTGGTTCAGCAGCCTTGAGGGGTGGGTAGACAGAGCCAGGACCCACTGGCGAGTGTCCAGTCCCCAGAGTCCCCCACCGGGGCCATTAGGAGGCAGCTAGGCCTCCTCCCAGGCCATTTTGAAGGTAAGAAAACAGACTTTAAGCGAGGTGTAGCGGCTCATGCCTATAATCCTAGCACTTTGGGAGGCCGAGGCAGGTGGACCACTTGAGGTCAGGAGTTCAAGACCAGCCTGGCCAACATGGTGAAATCCTGTCTCTACTAAAAATACAAAAATTAGCAGGGCATGGTGTCTCACACCTGTAGTCCCAGCTACTCAGAAAACTGAGGCACGAGAATCGCTTGAACCCGGAGGCAGGGCTTGCTATGAGCTGAGATCACGCCACTGCACTCCAGCCTGGGAGACAGAGCGACAGTTCACCTCAAAAAAAAAGTAAAAGAAAAAAAAAAACAGACTTTAGAGGACAAAGACCAAAAGACTGCCGGAGCCTGCCCACCCCTCTTCTGTTTTCTCCAAAAGTCTGTGTACACCAATAAGGCACCTACTGTGTGCCAGCCAGCCTGCCCAGCCCCAGGCACCCACCAAAGCCCCTCCAGGCCATCCCCCTCCCCCTGGAGCAGCACAGGGAGGTGGGCAAGGCCTGGTACACCCATCAGGCATACAGTTAAACTGAGCCTGGTCAAGGGCAGCGCTTGTCTGGGGTCACCAGGTGACCCTGGGCAAAGCCTGCCTGGAACGCAAGGCTTCCGGCCCCTGCCCAATGCCCACCCCCAGCCCTGCTCCCAATGTCCTTTGGTTACCACAAGCCCTGAACCCACCCCCTCTTCACCTCGTGCCAAGAGATTAGGACAATCCTCATTCCGCTCACTCAAGAAGAGTTTAATGAAGCAGGAAGAAGAAAGAGAGACCAAAAAAAAGTCTCATTTCTGAAAGCTTCCAAGAGCTTATTGCAGGCATGGAATTAGTCATTCCTGGATCACGGGGCTGTGCCCAGGGCAGCCCAGGCTCAGGCACCCAGAGACCTAACGATCGGCGGCCAGGGAGCACCCAGAGTGGAGGACGTGCAGGGCCATCCCTGTCCTCTCTCGTGACCCTGTCTAACCCCTCAGGTCAGGTTCCCCGTCAGGCAGATGCCATTACACCCATTTCACAGACAAGGAAACTCAGGCCGGAGGGTAGGCATCAAGCCATGTCCTGGTGAGCGCCCGACCCCCACCCCGTGACTGGCCTGTGCATGGTGAGGGTGAAGAGGCCATCAAGGGGAGGAGCTCGGGGGTTCCCAGCATCCACAGTGCCTGGTGAGGCTAGCACAGGGGAGTCAGAGGAAAGGCCGAGATGGGCAGGGAGCCCCCCGGCGGTGGTGGCGCCGAGGAGAGCCCTGAAGGACAGTCAAGACCAGGACGGGCCCAGGACACCCACAAGATCGCGCCACGAGGGGACCCACAGGAACAGAGGCAAGGGGCTGGCATGTCCCACCACACCAGGCGGGGCGAGAATGCTGCCCAGCTCTGGTGGAGGGAGAGCAAAATCAGCCAAGAAGCCCAAGCAGCCACGCGCTCTCCTGGTCCAACCCAGTCCCTGGAACTGCAGGGCCTGGTCCCTGGTACCCACACTGAGAGGCCCCTGAGGGCAGAGCGGGCGTCCCGCAGGCCTGGGACATGGGGCCGGGCATCCACAGGGGTAGGAATCAGGAAGTCACTGGCAGACAGGTCTCAGGCGGGGCCCAGGCAGCTGCAGGTCCACATTCCAGCCCGGCAGGGTCTGCCAGCTGCCTCCTGGGGCCACATGAAAGCCCAGCCGACTCATACCCACTCCCCTCCGACTTCTTCCGGGTGCCTGCACCTGCCCCACCAGGCCTGTCCGCCCCCCTCAACACTGCCAGCATCTGCCTCTGTGACCTCCCCTCCCTGCAGCCCAGACACCCCGCCCCCAGCCAGCCCCTGTTTCGTTCTCCCCTGCGACTCCACACCCACAGGACATGCTGAAATACACCTTTTCCTTCCTCCAGCTGGGGCAGGGTGGATCCCCCCCAAAATAGAACCCCTCAGAGGGAGGCGGCAGCCACAATGGGGCCTTTGAGGCTGAAGAAGCCGCCCAAGGATGCCAGGTCTCAGACACACCTGGAGGCCGGCACTGCGCCACCAAATCCTCATCTCCACTTGGTGGCTTTGAGGGGCAAAGGGCTCAGCTGGGGAGAGGCCACCTTCTAATCCTGTAATTACAGAGTCTCCGGGGCAGCGGCCACCGGGGCTGACTCAGCTCCAGGGGGGCTCCACAGCCAAGGGGTGTGACCTACCGGGGTGGATGGGCCCAGCCCCACCCTGCCTTGCTGAGTGGGCCTGGGGAAGCCCCGCCTCTGGGCCTTGGTTTCCCCAATGGTACAGCGCTGGGGTGGTCCAGATGCTCCCCCAGGGCCCTCCAGCACCAGCAGCCCCTGCATGCGAAGCTAGTGACCTCGCTTCGCACTGGACCTCCTCTGCCGGCTCCTAGAGTTCAGTGGCTTCCATGAGCAGTTCTTTTTTTTTCCCAGACAGAGTCTAGCTCTGTCGCCCAGGCTGGAGTGCAGTGTAATGATCTTGGCTCACTATAACCTCCACCTCCCGGGTTCAAGAGATTCTCCTGCCTCAGCCTCCTGAGTAGCTGGGATTACAGGGGCACGCCACCACACCCAGCTAGTTTTTGTATTTTTAGTAGAGACGGGGTTTCACCACGTTGGCCAGGCTAGTCTCGAACACCTGACCTCGTGATCTGTCTGCCTCAGCCTCCCAAAGCGCTGGGATTATAGGCGGGAGTCACCGCGCCCAGACCTTCATGAGCAGCTCAAACCTGGGCTCCGCAACTCAAAAGCAAAGCAAGCACATGAAAAGGGCCCTGGTTTGTAGGATTCAGCTGACTGTTCAAAGCTACTCCTACCTGGGTATCTGGATGCTCCCTCCTGGACCGCCACAGACACCTCACACTCAACAGTTGCCTAAACTCATTCCCTCCCCTGTCCCCAAACATCTCTGTTCCCGCCCACTGTGGCTGAGCCAGGACACGACACAATCCCAGGTGGAGATGGGTCGCCAGCAAGCTGCTGGAGCAGATCTCCTCTGGCTCAGGAATCATGCCTGGTCCCCATCACCCAGGCCAGACGCTGGGGGTGGGGTCCCACATGTCTTGCTCACCCTCACACCCCTCCATCCCCGATTTCTGTCCATTCTGCATCGTGCACGTTCCTCAAATCTGCCTCCTCCTCCTGCCCACGGCTGCTGGCCAGTGCACTCCAGGCCTCCCCCGGGCGTCTCCTCCCCAGTTTCCCAGGCCCCATCATCCCTCCAGACACCAGCCCCAGAGGGGACTTCCGAAAGAGAAATCTGACTCTGCTCCTGACTCCTCAGCGTCAGTGTGGCCTCCCTGCACCCTGACTTAGATTCCCCTGGGAGATAGGGCCTGGGAACACTGCCTGGAGCCTGAGAAGCCTGGAGCCCCTCAGCCCCTGGCCTCTACCATTCTAGACTGAGAATTTCCCCTCGAGCTAAGAAAGTGATGAGGAATGTCCCTGGCTTTGGTTACCCCTGGCCACAGAGACCCGCTCACATAGGCACCCATGCTCACACTGTCACGTGCGTGGTTGCACGAGCATGTCCAGACAGAGGCACAGCCAAGACCTCTCACACGGGCACACTCACACACACGCACCTACAACCCAAGACACACACGAAGAACTCACACGCCACGACCACACACATATGCAGGTAACAGGGAGCCGTTCCAAATATCAAAGCAGGCTGGGCACGGTGGCTCACGCCTGTAATCCCAGCACTTTGGGAGCCCGAGGCAAGCAATCACCTGAGGTTGGGAGTTCAAGACCAGCCTGACCAACATGGAGAAACCCTGTCTTTGCTAAAAATACCAAATTAGCCAGCGTGGTGGTGCACGCCTATAATCCCAGCCACTTGGGAGGCTGAGGCAGGAGAATCGCTTGAGCCTGGGAGGCAGAGGTTGCAGTGAGCCAAAGTCACACCATTGCACTCCAGCCTGGGAGACAAGAGAGAAACTCAGTCTCAAAACAAAAATAAATATCAAAGCATGTGCAGCAAGGGCACCAAAAAAATGACGGCTATCAACCCTGGCACAGGCTCTCCGGGGCATCCTTGCCAAATAACAGCCTGGCATGTATCCGTGCATACCTGTGGTCTCATGATAAGTATAGTAAGTTATGCTTACTTACACACACACACACACACACGTGTCCTCACTCTTGTGCACACCCGTGCAGAAGAGTGGCTGTGCACACACGGATACCTTCACACGCACGTAGCGCTCCTCATGTCCACCTGCACGCACAGGGAGGCAGGAGGAGGAGGCAGGAGGAAACGGTCAGCCCCGGTGGGGTGGCGGGGGCAGTGCCTTCAATCTTGGTTCATCTCAGCCTTCCAACGGGGTGGTAACTGATCTCTGAACGGCCAAGAAAAGAGCAGGCCACCCTCCCCCAGGGGCTGGCTGTGCCTGGGGCAGAGCTGAGACCCAAGCCTCCTCCCTCCTGGACCAACTCTTCACTGAGCCAGGACACAGACCAGCCGCTAGCAAGCTGCTGCACCGGCTGGCACACTTTGTCCCTGGGCTTGCCAACCTGTAATTGTAAGGACTGGCATCGGGGCACAAGGGCACCGCTTGGCTTCCAGGGGCCGGCAGCAGCCCAGCAAGCCAGTGGGCAGGCAGGTGGGGAGTGAGGCAGTGAAGGGAGCAAAACCCTCGCGCCCTCCCAGAGAATTTAACTGAGACTGCGAGCTTTCCTGGGAGCTGTGGGGCCAGCCAAGACACACCTGCTAAATCTTGGCAGAGAGGTGGGGCCGTCAGAGGAAGGGTGAGTGGGCCTGTCTCAGCCCCTCTCAGACAGCCCCTGGTAGGGCCCAGTTACTCCAGCTCAGAAAGCCAGGTAGAAAGGGCTTATCCAGCCGGGTGCCGAGGCTCACGCCAGTAATCCCAGCACTTTGGGAGGCTGAGTCGGGTGGATCACTTGAGGTCAGGAGTTCAAGACCAGCCTGATCAACATGGAGAAACTCCGTCTCTACTAAAAATACAAAATTAGCCAGGCGTCTTGGCGCATGCCTATAATCTCAGCTACTCGGGAGGGTGAGGCAGGAGAATTGCTTGAACCAGGGAGGCAGAGGTTGCCGTGAGCCGAGATGGCGCCATTGCACTCCAGCCTGGGCAACAAGAGGGAAACTCTGTCTCAAAAAAAAAAAAAAAAAAGAAGGGGCTTATCCAAGAGGCCCCCTAAGGACCAAGTCTGGGAAGTGGTAGGAATGCTCCCCAGAGTTGGGGAGCTCACACAGCCCAGCTTCCCACACCACTCCAGGGACCAGAAACCAGATTCCACAGCCATCCCCTGAATCCTGGGCTGACCCTTGACGACAGCTGTGGCGGGCCACATTCTAGCTGATCTCTGCCAACCAACCTGCAAACTCCCCTGTGGACACCAGATGGGCAGATATCAGGCCTCCATCCCAGGTCCTCACTCAGGAGTCTTTAAGACTGGGAAGAGGCCGTGCGTGGTGGCTCATGCCTGTAATCCCAGCACTTTGGGAGGCCAAGGTGGGTGGATCACGACATCAAGAGATCAAGACCATCCTGGCCAAATGGTGAAACCCCGTCTCTACTAAAAATATAAAAATTAGCTGGGCGTGGTGGCATGAGCCTGTAGTCCCAGCTACTTGGGTGGCTGAGACAGGAGAACTGCTTGAACCCAGAAGGCGGAGGTTGCAGTGAGCCAAGATTGCGCCACTGCACTCCAGCCTGGTGACAGAGTGAGAACCCGTCTCAAAAAAAAAGACTGGGAAGGGGCTGGGCGCGGTGGCTCCCACCGGGAATCCCAGTACTTTGGTAAGCCGAGGTAGGCACATCACTTGAGGCCAGGAGTTCGAGACCAGCCTGGCCAATGTGGTAAAATCCTTTCTCTACTAAAAATACAAAAATTAGCCAGGTGTGGTGGCAGATGCCTATAATCCCAGCTATTCAGGTGACTGAAGCACCAGAATCTCAGAAGCTGACAGCTCATGCCTGTACTTGGGCCTGGGCAAAAGAGTGAGACTCTCTCTCAAAAAAAAAAAAAAAAAACAAGACTGGGAAGGCAATGTCCCCTCCTGGATCTAAAGGCCTAGTGACAGTCATGCTGGCCCTGCCCTGTGCAGCGCTGGACACATCTCTCCCTGGGCAAGAAGGAAACTCAGAGCTATGATCAAAGTGGGCAAGCAGCAGCCTTTGAGATCCCCGGGATCTTGTCCCCATGTCTGTGACTGGGGCCTGTGTTCTGAATGGCTCAGGCAAAGAGTTGGTCCATGATGGACGAGGCTTGGGTCTCAAGTCTACCCCAGGCAGAGCGGACAAAGATGGAGGATTGAATATTGCATCACAGACTTAAATTCTCACACAGGAGCAAAACATAGCCAGAAAAAGTGATTTTTTTTTTCAAATAAAAGAACAAAACCTAGTGAAATAAACACTCAATACTGGCAGCCAGGCGCAGTGGCTCACACCTGTAATCCCAACATCCCAAACTTTGGGAGGCTGAGGCAGGAGGATTGCTTGAGCCCAGGAGTTCAAGACCAGCCTGGACAACATAGTGAGACCCGGTCTCTACCAATAATTTTAAAAATTAGCCGGGCATGGCACCATGCATCTGTGGTCCCAGCTACTCCAGAGGCTGAGAGAGGACGATCCTTTGAGCCTGGGAGGTTGAGGCTGCAGTGAGCCATGATCACGCCACTGCACTCCAGCCTGGGTGACAGCAAGATCAGAAAAAAAAAAAAAAAGACCACCAAGCAAAAGAGCAGATGATTCTGTAGAAGAGAGTATTACCCTTCTCAGCTTCCCCTCCCCAAAGCCGTTCACCAAAACCCTCATATCTGGAGGGAAATAAACTGAGTAGCAGTCCCTAACTGACAGCCAGCAGGGAAAGCTGCCAGGGAGAGAGGCTAAAAACAGAGAAAGCGAACAGGGACTCCAGTCACTGACTCCACTCAAGGCCCGGGGGCACCTCCCATCTCAGAAGGGAATGCACCCAGTAATTAAGTAGAATGAACCGTATTAGAGAGCATTTACCTGAATCCCAGAAGACAGAGCAGACCCAGGTGTTTTGACAAAGACTCCTCCTTTGCCTGAGCCCTGCCTTTCCCTCCGGCAACAGAAAAGCCTGCTGAGCCAAAGCTCAAGCAAACTGCATCCCCTCTGGACAACGGAGTGATCACAGAGAAGGCAGGGAGAGTCAAAGACAGGAGTCACCCACACTACAGAAAGCACATCCAGCTTCTGAGCAGAGCTGCCCACACCCAGCTCAGAGGAAAGGATTCAGCACGCAAACTATGGAGACATATTGTAGAAAAGGAAGGAAGGAAAGAAGGAAGGGAGGGAGGCAGGGAGAAAAAAATCCAACCTAAAAGATAGGTGATAAGACAAGGAGCAGAAGGAAATGTCTTATATTTGCTTCAAGCTATAAAACAATGCAATGAGAATATTAATTCAGGCTCGGCACAGTGGTACACGCCTGTAATCCCAGCACTTTGAGAGGCCAAGGAGGGTGGATCGCTTGAGCTGAGGAGTTTGAGACCAGCCTGGACAACATGGCGAAACCCTGTCTCTACAAAAATTACAAAAATTAGGTGGTGCATGCCTGTGGTCCCAGGTAATCAGGAGCCTGAGGCGGAAGGATCACTTGAGCCCAGGAGGTCAAGGCTGCAGAGAGCCATGATTGCACCACTGCCCTCCAGCCTGGGTGACAGGGTAAGACCCTGTCTCAAAATAAATAAATAAATATCAAAGAAAAGACAATCTCGTGTATAAATGAACCAAAGGAAAATAAACTCTTAGCCTTTTTAGGAGGACAGGGCGTGGATAAAAACTGTTTAATCACAAAATCTACCCAGTTAGGAGTTGAAGCAAAATAAAGAGCTCAGGAATAAAGAATCCGTGTACACACTGATAACAAACACGGAATCTACTTAAATATGAAACTACTGTCAAACCACTACAAGGATGATGCTTAAAGAAAAGACTGTGGTCAGGCGCAGTGGCTCACAAATGTAATCCCAGCACTTTGGGAAGCCGAGGCGGGCAGATCACCTGAGGTCAGGAGTTCAAGACCAGCCTGACCAACATGGAGAAACCCTGTCTCTACTAAAAATACAAAATTATCTGGGTATCGTGGCACATGCCTGTAATCCCAGCTACTCGGGAGGCTAAGGCAGGAGAACGGAATCCAGGAAGCGGAGGTTGCAGTGAGCCGAGATCACGCCATTACGCCATTGTACTCCAGCCTGGGCAACAAGAGTGCATCTTCGTCTCAAAAAAAAGAACACACTGTGAATGGTCTACATCTAGAAAAAGTAAAAATAATAAGATAACTAACAAAAATCAGGAGGTCGGGGAGAGAAGGGAGAGAGGACGTATAAGAAGGCTGGTGTCCTCTTTCATAGCTAGTATTCATCAGTACGTTCACAATTTTACAATTAATTCAAACTTAATTCCTTTGATATCACTTCAGTTTCTTCAAGTGGATTCATATAAATTAAACATATTATATGATTCTATTTATATGAATTATCCAGAACAAACAAATCTATAAAGATGGAAAGTAGATTTAGCAGCTGCCTAGGGCCAGGGCTGGGGTGCAGAGAGATAGATTGAAGAGAAATGGGGGTGACTGCTAATAGGCATGAAATTTCTTTTTGGGGTGAGCAAAATGTTCTGAAATTAATGTGGTGATGGTTGTACAACTCTGTGGATATACTAAAAACCAGTGAATTATATATTTTACTGGGTGAATTGGCTGATACATGAATTATTATTACTATTATTTTGAGATAGGGTCTCGCTCTGTTGCCCAGGCTGGAGTGCAGTGGCATGATCTCAGCTCACTGCAGCCTCCGCCTCCCAGGTTCAAGTGATTCTCGTGCCTCAGTCTCCCGAGTAGCTGGGATTACGGGAGCCCACCGCCACGCCCAGCTAATTTTTTGTATTTTTAGTAGAGTTGGGGTTTCACCATGTTGGCCAGGCTGGTCTCAAACTCCTGACCTCAAGTGATCCACCTGCCTCAGCCTCTCAAAGTGCTGGGATTACAGGCGTGAGCCACTATGCCTGGCCCGATGTATGAATTATACCTCAATAAATCTGTTTTTAAAAATTGCACTACCATATGACCTCAGTTTAACAAAACTATTTCTACCTAACCATAAGCCTGTGAATGTATAGAGACAGATACAGAATGATGTTTACCTAATTAAATAACAAATATGGAAGCAAAAAGGCCAAAATGGTAAGAATCATTCATTCTTGTGGATGAAAATGTGAATAGCTGTTATTTTCTTCTCTGTGATTTTCTGAGTTTGCTTTTTTTTTTTTTAGGTGTCCTCCATAAAAATATAAAAGTCAGGCGCCACGCATGCTAGAGTGAGCTGTTGGTCCCACCCTAACCCTCACCACGGTGGCGCTGCGCACGCACACCCTTGACTGACACGTGGACTGCCTCCAAGCTCGAGCTTCAGGTCTATTTCATGCCCTTGGCGACCTCACTTGGTTTCATGGCTTTAAATAACCAGCCTAGACCTCTCTCCTGAACTCCAGACTCATACATACCCAATTGCTTCTTTTCTTTTTTTTTTTTTTTTGAGACGGAGTCTCGCTCTGTCGCCCAGGCTGGGGTGCGGTGGTGCAATCCCAGCTCACTGTAACCTCCACCACCCACATTCAAGTGATTCTCCTGCCTCAGCCTCCTGAGTAGCTGGGATTGCGGGCTCCCACCACCACGCCTGGCTTATTTCTGTGTTTTTAGTAGAGACAGGGTTTCACCATGTTTGCCAGGCTACCCTCAAACTCTTGACCTCAAGTGATCCTCCTGCCTTGGCCTCCTAAAGTGCTAGGATTGCAGGCGGGAGCCACTGCACCTGGCCCAATTGTCTCCTAATATGTCCAGTTGAGGCCGGGCACAGTGGCTCACGTCTGTAATCCCAGCACTTTGGGAGGCCGAGGCAGGCGGATCACTCAAGCCCAGGAGTTCAAGAGCAGCCTGGGCGACACAGTGAAACCCCGCCTCTACAAAGGAATACAGAAATTAGCTGGGCGTGGTGGCTCGCACCTGTAGTCCCGACAGCTACTTAGGAGGCTGAGGTGGGTGGATCCACTTGAGCCCAGAAGGTTCAGGATGCAATGAGCTGAGATTGCACCACTGCACTCCAGCCTGGGTGACACAGCGAGACCCTATCTTAGAAAACAGGTCTGAGGCAGGGCACCGTGGCTCATGCCTGTCATCCCAGCACTTTGGGAGGCCAAGGCGGGCAGATCACCAGAGGTCAGGAGTTCAAGACCAGCCTGGCCAACATGGTGAGACTCTGTTTCTACTAAAAACACAAAATTAGCCAGGCTTGGTGCAAGAGGGGCCTGTCATCCCAGCTACGCGGGAGGCAGAGGTTTCAGTGAGCTGAGATCATGCCATTGTCCTCCAGCCTGGGCGACAAGAGCAAAACTCCGTCTCAAAAAAAAAAAAAAGAAAGAAAACAGGTCCAGTTGAACGTCCTAAGAAGCACCCAATTTAACATGTCTAAAATGAACTCTCCACAACTAATAGCCCTGCCCTTCCCTCAGTCTTCCCGCCGCAGGAAGGGGTAAGTCCATGCTTCTAGCTGCTCAAGGCAAAAATCTTGAAGCCACCCTGCACCCCTCCCCTTCTTTCATTCTTCACATCCAGTCTCTCAGGAAATCCTGTAATTCTACTTCCAAAATATACCCAGAATCTGACCACTTCTCCACACCTCCTCCGTAACTACCCTGGTCCAAGCCATCACTATCTCCTGCCTAGATGACTAGAAAACCTCCTGAGTGATTTCCTTGTTTCTGTCTTTGTCCTTTTTTTGTTAAATTTCTTTTTTTTTTCTTTTATTTTTTGAGACAGAGTTTTGCTTTTACTGCCCAGGCTGGAGTGCAGTGGCATAATCTCGGCTTACCACAACCTCTGCCTCCCAGGATCAGGTGATTCTCTTGCCTCAGCCTCCTGAGTAGCTGGGATTACAGGCGTACGCCACTAAGCCCAGCTAATTTTGTATTTTTAGTAGAGACGGGGTTTCTCCATGTTGGTCAGGCTGGTCT
>CAUYLG010047751.1:0-89445 GCA_963573385.1 Cacajao melanocephalus | reverse complement strand
TAGAGATCACCCCTCTCTTCACCTGCACAATTCATTTCTTGTTTTTCTTTTTCCTGCCTGCCTTCCTGCCTTCCTCCCTTCTTCCCTCCCACCCTCCCACCACGCCCCCCCCCCACCCTTCCCTTCTTTCTTCTTTCCTTGACAGGGTTTCTCTTTGGCACCCAAGTTGGAGTGCAGTTGTGCAATCTCAGGTCACTGCAGCCCCAACCTCCTGAGCTAACCCTCCTCCCACCTCAGCCTCCCGAGTATCTTGGACTGTAAGTACACACCACCATTCCCAGCTAATTTTTCTCTTTTTTATAGACTCAGGATTTTACCATGTTGCCCAGGATGGTCTCAAACTCCTGAGCTCAAATGATCTAACTGCCTCGGCCTCCTAAAGTGCTGGGATTGCAGGCATGAACCACCATGCCTGCCCTCAAAATACTATTTTCTACTATTGATATTTTTATTATTTTATTTTTATCTCCATGATTAGGACACAAACTTCTTAATGGCAAGAACTCGTAAAGTTATTTCCATGTCCTAGTTTGCAGTGAGCTGAGATCATGCCACTGTACTGCAGCCTGGAGACAGTGAGACTCCATCTCAAAAAAAAAAAAAATTCCAATGTCCTTTAGTACTGACACATAATACCAGGCTTATAGGACACAGCCTTTGAAGGGCTGTAACAAAAATGGAAGAAATGAAGTTTCTTCCACCAAAGGGACACATTATTGTGTTCTTTCAAAGAGCGAAGACTGTCATATATAAGATGATAACTTCGTTCTGTATAGCTCAAAAAACAGATTTCATATCAAGATTGGGAAGATACTGAAAATATTTAAAAAGACACACAAATGGTTTGTTATTCCAATATCCAAATAACCTCTGCTAATTGAAATACTTAAAAAAAAATTCTTACAAATGATTAAGACGTAAAAAAAAAGGCATAAACTAAAGATAAAAGTTACCTTTGTAGTAACAATTATTTACAGAGTTAGAAAAAGATATTATACATATAATTATACATATATTATAAGGTACATTCTGAAAACATTTTACACTGAAGGTATTCTCCCTGCTCCCTGATCTAAGCCTTCACACACACACACACACACGTGCACACACACACACACTATACATATACACATGTATACACATACACAAATAAATATATAATATACATTTATACACACATATAGACACATGCACACATATTTATAGATATGGTTTGGGCTTGTGTCCCCACCCAAATTTCATCTTAAATTGTAATCCCATAATCCCCACATGTCATGGGAGGAACCTGGTGGGAGGTAATTGAATCATGGGGGTGATTTCCCTCATGCAGTTCTAGTGATAGTGAGTGAATTCTCATGAGATCTGATGGTTTTATAAGCATCTGGCATTTCCCCTGCTGGCACGTCTCTCTCCTGCCACCCTGTGAAGAGGTGTCTTCCACCATTATTGTAAGTTTCCTGAGGCTTCCCCAGCCATGTGGAACTGTGAGTCAATTAAACCTCTTTTCTTTATAAATTACTCATTCTTGGGTCACAGCAGTTTGAGAATGGACTAATATGCATTGCATGTATTATATATATATAGACACACCTATATACATATACATATACATATACATATACATATACATATATTCAGTTCTAGTTCCTTACAGGTAGGCATTAAATTATTGAGTTTATTTTTAATATAAACAGTGTTTTTATGAGCAGTCTTATACATGGATATTTTGAAGTATCTTGGAGACCTTTTCTAAGGATTTAATGTTAAAAAGAAACCAAAAAAATTGACTTCCTTGTAGATTAACAAGTTTTTTCATTTCTGTAACTTTTCAGACATTTTTCTTGAAGATATTCCAGCATTGGATATCAGGCTAGACTGAATGATCTCTTAAGTTCTCTTCTTTATTCCAATATAATAATTATCACATGAAGCAATGCTTCTAAGATTTAGCTATATTATTGCCATAATATGAAGACCTTTTAAAAAGCAGTATTGCCCAGGTCCCAGCCTGATAAATTAAATCAGCATCTCCAGAGATGGGGATCAGTATTCCTTAAAAGTTCCTAGGTTATTTTAATGCACATTCAGTGTTGAGAATTGTTGACAGAAAGGCCAAGTTGTTAACATTATTTATCAAAACATTTTTCTAACGGCAGCAGCAGAGGTACAAGAGCTTTAAGGCGTTGATTTTCTTCTCTTCTAGCAAGATATGGGTGGGAAAGGTATGACAGTAATTTAAAGTGCAGAGATAAACTAGAAAGAACTTTAGGCAATGCCAGCACAGGGCTTTGGTAAATGCTGGTCAGTTTCTCAGGGCATAACCTCCTTTCCTTTTTCCTCTCTGAGTATGCCTTACACAGAGGAGAAAAGGGCCCATATGTGACTTTTCTCATTGTTATTCATTGGTCCATGGAAGCTGAGATGGGCATCTCAGTTTCTTTAATCATTGGTTCTCTACAAGAAGGTTAGGAATCATCTCTGTGTATCAGAACTGATATGTCACAACGTCCATCAGAAGAGATTAGTAGGTTTCTGTCAGAGTATATGCTGCAGGGTAGAATGAAACCTGAAGCTAGGTTAAGTAATTGGGTTCTTGTTCAATAAAAGTGCTTGTTTGTGCTGTGTAATGAAAGATCTTTGGTGCATTGGATGTCTGAATCCAAATACCCTTCGGATTTTCTGATGGATAAAGAGATAATGGTGAAAAGGATTTAATTTAGAACTATTGAAAAACTTTAAAAAGATTTTAAAAAATTGGTAAATGCATTTTCTTTTTTAAAATCAAGATTCTTTGTTACTTATCAAGACCTGTTATTTTTTTAAATGGACAATAAAACTTTTTTGCTGGTTTGTTTTTGTTGCTTTTTTTTCTTTTTTGGTCCATTTGCCATCATTAACTGACCTTTAAGACTCAGGTTATGAAGAGGATAAGGGAGAAGCTGTTATCTCCTAGCCTGTGTACCCTAACCTGAATTTAGGCAGTGTTATCACCTTTGGATCTCATTGGAGTGTCAAATCTAAGCTGTGGGCAAAGCATTAGTGAATGGAACAAACTGCCTGTCTTGCTTCTTTTTTCACCATTAAGTCAATACTCTAGTGTATCTAAGCTTCTGTTAAAAAAATCAACATTGAAACCATTTTTTTTCACACCAAAAACATTCCTAATAAAATTGATGTGACAATCAGAATGGTATGCATGTGCAGTGGTGGGTGGAATTTGATGAAATGTATTAATCTCAGCAATAAAATCATTCATGTGTAACAATGTCTCAGCTAATTTTAAGAAAAGATTATTTGAATCTATGTCTTTTGGATAAAATTAGGTTAGAAAATGAAAAAATTTAAAAGCCTTTTTTTCTTCTCTGTATATTATTAACACCTGATTGAATAAAGGGCTTTATTTGAGGAAAAAAAAAAAACGTCATGGATTTCACAACTCCAAGGGAACAGTGACATGAATCCACAACATGTAGGAGGTATAAAAAACAATCCTTTGATTAAAAAGGTCTGTATTTAAACTCCTAGCAATTGCATTACACAGCACTTTCAATGGATTTTTATCCCCGATGCAAAGTACATACTTCTTTGCCCACTCAGCCTCTTCATTTCACATCTTGCATTCCATACTCTAACCCTTCCTTTCCTGGGTAATCTACTTTTCCACACTTCATCTACCTCTGTTTTTCTGGGTTTCTCTCTCCATCCCTCTCGTTTCTCCTCTGATGTTATAAAATACGCTAAGGCCAATTTGGGAGTCAGGAGTCAGAGTTCTAACAAATAGTTGTCTGGCAAGCCACGTGAAACAGCAGAGCTAGGATGTAAGAACACTGAGTTGAAGCAAAAGTTCAACTTGAAAATTTGTGTGTAAGTCTCGGCAGCTCTGAAGCACGTTTAGAGATACATTTCCCCTCAGCAATGGGTCAAAGGCACAGATGATCCATGGCAGTGCTGAGGATGGGAGTGTCTTCTGAAGAAAAGCATCAAGGCTTCCAGCCCTGGGGGTCAGGTAAGGGAATGAATTAGCAATACTTTTAAAAAGAGATGATTGTCCGCTGGTGAGTGACTCTCCTTTTCAAGACAAAATTCTGGAGCTGGACTTTCCGTTTATCTCTAAATGAGGAGGGAGACCTTCTCCACTTTTCCTCACAAACTCTAGACTTGGTTTTGGAACTGACAAGTTTAAACAAGGTGAGAATCAGATTGCCTCTGCCTATCTCATAATTTCAGTTCCAGCTGACAACGTAATTAATACTGTAAGAGAAAGAAAAAGCTTTCTTGGTGAGAACTTTCTTCCTCTCTGTTTTTTACAAGCAAATACTTCAGAGGATAAATTGACTTTTTGATATGTTACTGGGGAGGTTTCCCATGAATATACTCAAGAATTTTGTACATTAATTTGTCTTTTAATCTTTGTATGGTACTCCATAATTGATAACATAGTTGATAGTTATCATATAGTAAAAAATAAAAGTAGTATCCAAATTAAAAAAAAAAAAAGAAAAAGAATACACACACACACACACACACACATAATTTATTCAGTGGGTCTTCCCTATCATTTATAGTTTTCTTTAGGCGTTCATTCTCTGAATATGTTTCTTTGGAAAAAATTAGTTATAAGAAAGTGCTAGAGCCATAGCAATAGCTATTTGGCATCTATTATAACAAGTTACGGCCAGGCACAGAGGCTCAACCTGTAATCCCGTCACTTTGGGAGGCTGAGGCGGGTAGATCACCTGAGGTCAGGAGTTTGAGACCAGTCTGGTCAACGTGGTGAAACCCCATCTCTACTAAAAATAGGAAAATTAGCTGGGCATGGTGGCAAATACCTGTAATCCCAGCTACTTGGGAGGCTGACGCAGGAGAATTGCTTGAACCCGGGATGTGGAGGTTACAGTGCCAAAACTGCACCACTGCACTCCAGCCTGGGCAATAGAGTGATAGAGTGAGACCCTGTCTCAGGAAAAGAAAAGATAAAAACAAGTTACTCTCAGTTCAAAGTTTCATTTTATCTTAATTATACTGTTGAAATTATCTTTCCAGATCATTCTTGCAAATTCCAGTAGACTTCTCATCTCCTAGCCAAGAATCTTGCTCAATATTCTTATATTACTCTTTTTTATTTATCCAATCAATTATGAATGTCTTATTTTGACACTCAAGATTGTCCAGGCAAGTTGGCTCATGCCTATAACCCAGTATTTTGGGAGGCTGAGGCAGGTAGATCACCTGAGGTCAAGAGTTTGAGACCAACCTGGCCAACATGGCAAAACCCTATCTCTATTAAAAGAAGTACAAAAATTAGCCAGAAATGATGGCAGGCATTTGTAATCCCAGCTATTCAGGAAGCCAAGGAAGGAGAATCACTTGAACCCAGGAGGCAGAGGTTGCAGTGAGCCACGATCATGCCACTGCACTCCAGTCTCAGCAACAAGAGCAAGATTCTGTCTCAGAAAAAAAAGAAGAAGAAGAAAAAAAGATTGTTTTTAGCTAGACCCAATATTTGTGAGTATGTAATTTTCTTTCTTTACCCTTATATGCTTCAATCTCTAGTCTCTAATTAAATTATATATATTATAGTATTCAAGGCCTCACCCATGCTGTTCAGTCAACATGGATTGCTTTTGTGATTAACAGTTCTGCTCATTTATCAAGACTTAGTTTAAATGATATTTCATCCATAATCTTTTTCTCATTTATACTCTTCCCATTGTTCCCCACTCATCATCATCTACCAACATAGAGACACCATCATAATTAATCGCTAATTTTTTCTGGGTTTGTTCCTGTGTCACTGAAAATGCACAACACTTTATAGCGTATTTATTCAAATGTGTAACCACCCAATGGGTTCACCTTGCTCACTGCCTAGACAGAGCCAATTTATCAAGACAGGGAAATTACAATAGAGAAAGAGTAATTCACACAGAGCTGGCTATGTGGGAGACTGGAGTTTTATTATTACTCAAATCAGTCTCCCAGAGCATTCGGGGATCAGAATTTTTAAGGATAATTTGGCGGGTAAGGACTTGGTTGGAGATGGAATCCTAGTGGTGTCAAAGTGAGTTTTTCTTGCTGTTTTCTGTTCCTGAGTGGGATCACAGAACTTGCTGAGCCAGATTACCCATCTGGGTGTTGTCAGTTAGTGCACTGGACCGCAGGGTCTGCAAAAAATCTCAAGCACTGATCTTAGCTATTACAACAGCGATATTATTCCCAAGAATAATTTGGGGAGATTTAGACTCCTGCAGCAAGAGGCTCCATGTCCCCTAAACCAAAATTTCTAATCTTGTAGCTAAATTGTTAGTCCTACAAAGGTACACTGGTACCCATGCAAGAAGATTTCTCATTCTCCCTCTCTTTTTTTTTTTTTTTGGAAAGGGCTATGATCAGTTTTGTTTCGGAGTCAAACCATAAACTAGAAATTCCTTCCCAAGGTTAGTTCAGCCCATACCCAGGAATGAACAAGGATATCTTTAAGTTTAGAAGCAAGATGGAGTTGGTTAAGTCTGATCTCTTTCACTGTCATGATTTTCTCAGTTATAATTTTTACAAAGGCGTTTTCAAATGCCTATCTGTCAAGAACCATGTTATATTAATAGTCTCTTCTGGCTCCTGATATTCTCACTATTCTAAATAACTCTTTGTAGATTTATTTAATCCTCTAAATACTTATTGTAGAGAATACAAATAAATAAAGTAATTTTTCTTACATTTATTTTCTAAAGGGCCTGATTAGATTATTGGACAAAAACATTTTATTAAGAATGTATTCAATGCCTTCTATAGATGAACTTATATTCTGTCATGAAGAAAAACCAACATCTATTTTCAAAGGCAGAACATTTTCGTTTTTTTTTTGCTAATAATAATGGGAAATACTTTAACTTCCCATTTTTTAGTCAGAAGTGGAACAGTATTATTTATCATGCATTGATTTGTTGTCTCTGAACTTGCAAAGGTGGTTTGGCTATTTACAGTCAGTGTAAGATGTTATATGTGTTCAGCGTTGCAGATGAGGCCCATTAGAATAATGCTGTTGGGAACTCTTAGGTGGCAAAAAGGACAGTTCATAGAAGTAACTATGGATGTAAAAGAAGGATGATATGGAAAGACACAAGATGGCTTTAGATGTATATTTTCTTCCAACACAGATGAAGTCATAACCATCCTCTATAGAAATCTATATAGAATCAAATTCCAAAATTCTTATTCTGTGATCACAATTACACTTTGTTTTTTTTTTGTTGTTTTTTTACCAGACTACTCAGCAGGAGCAATTATACTTTGAAATGGTTTCCATTTATAACAGGAATCAATATTTTATCTAATGAATCCTAAGTATTTTAGAACAATTTAAACGTTTGGAAGTTGAAAAACCGAGGAGTATGACAGACATGTAATCACTCGTATGTAATGTAGTTAATGCTTATTGAGTTTATTATAAATAATAATTTTCTTGTGTTATAACTATTTTTATAGATTTTATTATATCATAAAATCATATTAATAAAATAATATTAATATTACTGATAATTGTTGAGGTAATGAAATTAAAACACATAGTGAGTAAGCTCTCAATAAATATTGAGAGCTCTCAATAAATATTTCTCAAATATTTCTTATTGCTATTACCGTTATTTATTTTAATGGCTGAATGCTATAGCATGTAATTTATTTAACAGATCTCCTATTAAAGGAAACTGCTCCTAAAATTCAAATTAATTTTTAATTAAGTTTTCTCGATTAAATTTTTGGATTTCATTGGGCTTACTGATTCAGGTTGTTGGTGAATACATATCATGTTCTGTATTTTTCAAGAGATTTATAGAAGTCAGGACACATTATATACAAAAACTATACTGACAAGAATTCTATTTTTCATGATTCAGTAATTAGTGTCTCATTATTTAGGTTTCTATTTTTTTTTCTTTTTTCTTTTTTTTTGAGATGGAGTCTTACTTTGTCGCTCAGGCTGGACTGCAGTGGCATGATCTTGGCTCACTGCAACCTCTACCTCCTGGGTTCAAGCAATTGTTTTGCCTCAAACTCCCAAAGAGCTGGGATTATAGGTGCATGCCACTATGCCAGGGTAACTTTTGTATTTTTACTAGAGACGGGGCTTCACCATGTTGATCAAGCTGGTCTCGAACTCCCAACCTCAGGTGATCCACCCACCTTGGCCTCCCAAAATGGTGGGATTACAGGCATGAGCCACCATGCCCAGCTAGGGTTCTAATTTTGACCTCTGGTTTCCGTTGTGCTATTGATGATGCAATCATTAATAATGTATTCTTATAGCCACAAACAATAATATAAAGTGAATAGAAATAAGCAACAATACAAAAATAATCTGTCTCAGCTGATGAAAATAGCCTTTGACAGGTGTTCCTTCAGATATCCCAGTTTTCTTAACTAGCAGATTCCATCATTAATGTTTATATTGATATTATTGATACTTCCTTCATTTATTATATTTATCTCATGGTTCAGATTGAAAGTTTATTTCTACTGTTGGGTTACCAACCTTATTTTACCAAAATATTTTATATGACTCAAAGTCTTACTTTGAGTCTGCTGTTATAACGTAATACCTTAGATTGGGTAATTTGTAAACAACAGACATTTATTTCTTTCAGTTCTGTAGACTGGGAAGTCCAGGATGAAAGTACAGGCAGATTCAGTGTCTGGGTGAAGGGTCTCCCTCTGCTTCCAAGATGGTGCCTTCTTGCTGCCTTCTGACATGGTGGAAGGCAGACGCACAAAAAGGCATAATGGTATTCCTTCAAACTCTTTATAAGAGCACGAATACATTTATGAGGGAGAGATCCTAAGGACTTCATCACTTCCCCAAAGACTCCACCTATTAATACTATACCATTGGGTATTAGGTTCCAACACATGAATTTTAGAAGGACATTCTAAATTCATTCAGATTTATTTTACTTCATTTACGATATATTGACAAATCATACTTAATAACTTAAAGACATGCACAGTTTGCTATGATATGTGATCTATAAAATACTTAATTCATCTACTTATAACTATTTGCATCAAAATAGGAGTTATTTTGAAAATTAAAACACCATGACAGAATAAGTATATTTGATGGGACCATAAGTCTTTTATTTAAGTAACAGGAAAAAAAATTAATGTTACTGTATATAACAGTTCTTTCTCTCCTTTCTTGGAGATTTCTATGAGTCAAGAAACATGTATTGTTGTTAATTAATTAAATTGCTTTGACTATATATGCATCTATTTTTCCAACAGAGGAAGTTTTTCGTTATGACAATCAATGCAATATATTCTAGCTTCTGAAAGGTTTTTAGTCTTTTAAACTTTCCATGAGCAATGTTATTGGTAGTTTATTGTTTTATTTTAAATTTTATGGTTGTCATTTATGTATAAGCAATTTTATGTATTGATACTGCCAGTCTTTTCAGACCAGTTTATATTATATTCATTCTACATACATAGTTTTTATCTCTCCAAATACATTGTTGCTTTTGTGAGCCTGGATGTCACATTTCTAATTATTTTGTAATTCAGTAAATAACTAAAACAGAATTGTACATTCAAACGTATGGAAAGAGTACCTACTAAATGAATAAAAATGTAAATAAAATGTGATCCGTGAAACAAATGATTAAAATGTAAATGTTGATGCAACATAAAAAAAATCGCATATGTTCATCTTGAATTGTCTATTCAATTCTACTTACGTGACAGAGAATTTTTTCCTAATATAACCTGACATAATATAAAGGATAATTTCTATTTGTATAATATAGATGCTAAAAGTAAATAGGAGAACTTTGGGTAATAAAAAAACTGCAATTTTTAAATAAGACAAACGTATGATAATTTTCATGGCATTTAGAAAATGAGAGATGAATTATTGGATAAACCAAGAAAAGCTCAATTTATTTTTAACATGCTCTTCTTCAGTGAATTGTTTGTGATTCTTATCACATATACTCCAATATCACAGAAGATGATATTATAGAAAAATAGCAGTATCTGCCTCTGTACTGCTACTCTCTTCAATCTAAGTTATCCTCTTTCCCTCACTGATCAGTGTCATTGTGACCCTACTTGTGAAGAATCAAGGTACTTTAAGTCAATATTCTATAATAAGTCATTTGTAGTTCTATTCTGGAAAATTGACTTGTTATGACCTGTTTCCTGTGAATTTGTGGTAACTAAATCCCAATTTTAAGCCACTTTTGCTTAGAACTTATTAGTCTCTAGGCACCCCAACTTCAGAGTCTTAAATCCTGCCTCTATCTATTAGTGTCCACCAGACCCTATTACCTGATATTCCTGATGCTTTCCTACCTGTGCTTATTTGCTTTCCTGTCCCCCGGAATTTTCTAATGTTGCTTCTTTCAAAATAGCCCTTCTCTATGTTCTGTATGTCTACTGAGTTACTGTTTCCCTTTATGGAGTTTATGCCAACAGCCTAATAGAGATTACCAGATTTTTTTATCATGCCCCCTCAATCTTATTCACATGAGATTCATGCATAAAATAAAAATCTCATGTTATCCTACCAAACACTGACTAAAACAATCAAAGGTATACGGAGAAGAATATCTATGCTAGCTGTGGAATTTTGTGAAGGAAGCATGGCAGGCACTGAATATGTTTGTGATGCATAATGCAGACAAGGACAGACAAGCAATATGGAGGCAAATGAGAGTGTGGTGAATGGGCTTTCAGTAGAGGTTTGACAGAACCTATGCACTAACTTGATGGTGTAAGATCTAGAGGCTAAAAAGGAAAACAAAACAAAAAACAGAAAAATGTATGTCTCTCTCTTAGAAGTCCTTTAAGGACTTTAGATAAATGTGTTGGATGAGGGCCCTAAGAGCACTCCTGGCCACTGGAAACAGCAAACTGGTCGGAAACGTCTCCTTGATGTAGTATAGTTTGTCTGTGATCCACTGGGTAGTGTCACCAGAATGAGGATCCCACAGAGTCAAACCACTTACCTCGAGTTGATGTCAGGTCAGACAGAAAACTAGAAAGAATAAAACAGCAGTTTTGTCAAATCCAGAGATAACACTTCACATGTTAGATCTGCCTATATAACAGTATCCTGCTGAGTCTTACTGGCTCCTGGGTTCTAAGACTAGCAATGGACATGGAAATGGAAAGATTAGTAGTAGAAATGCAATCAAACAGCTCTGTAGAGAAATTCATTGTTGGAGCATTACCTAAGCACAGCGAAGCATCTCTCATTTTGGCAGGAAAACCATGCCTCTTGCTTGTTATGGAGAAACATTTGTCCAGCCTGACCAACATGCTGAAACCTCATCTCTACTAAAAATACAAAAATTATCTGGGCATGGTGGCGCAAACCTATAATCCCAGCTACTTGGGAGGCTGAGGCAGAAGAATCGCTTGAACTCAAGAGGCGGAGGTTGCAGTGTGTAGAGATCCCCCCATTGCACTCCAGCCTGAGTTACAGAGCGAGACTCCATCTCAAAAAAAAGAAGAAAAAAGAAACATTAAAAAAAAATAAAAACAATAAACCTATACATTTTTTGGCAAAAAATGAAGAATATAAGATTCAAGAGACAAAATTTTAAAATAAATATTAACTACACAAAGCAAAAGAAAGAGCTGAGAAAAAATACATGACTTAAGAGTTGGACATTTCAAAAACAAATGTTAGGAAATGAACGTTTCACTCCAATATTACAAAATTGGGAAGAAAAGGGGCAAACTATATTACAGAAAGTTTATCAGAAAATTTATAGAAGATGTGTTTGAGAATCTTTCCCAAATTACAGAGAGAAAAAAATAAAAGTAGTGAGGAAGAGGTTGGTAAAGTTGGTAAAAGGAACAAAATTTTAATTTATAAAAAATATATACCTGGAGAAGAGACTTGAATAAATCAAAGATAGATGATATAAAAGATTAATTGTAAAAAAATTCTCATTAGATAGAATGTCTGAACTTTAGGCATAATACAGGTAACCAATAGGTGAATAAAAAAAGAAATCTGAAATGAGAAATTTTTACATAGAAGTCCTGTTATGTACATTCAAACAATGTAATCATAGAATTAAATATAAATAATTTTTGAACTGCAATGATCACACAAACATAGAATTAAATGTAAGTTCTTTAAGTATAATTAGCATGCTAAAATTAAAAAGCCAGAAATTATTCCTAATAGAGAAGATGAATGATTTTATAAATAGGCACTAACTTCACATTAAAACTCAGATTAGTGGCTGAGTGATAGAGACAGAAGACAGTGCAGGAATTCAGAGAAGGTGGGTGTATTACTCTGTTTTCACACTCCTATAAAGAAGTACCCAAGACTGGGTAAATTATAAAGAAGAGAGGTTTAATTGACTCACAATACCACATGGCTAGGGAGATCTCAGAAAATTTACAATCAAGGCAGGAGGTGAAGGGGAAGCAAGGACCTTCTTCACATGGCAGCCGCAGAGGGGAAAGAGTGAAGGGGGAAGAGCCCCTTGAAAAACCATCAGATCTCATGAGAACTCACTCACTATCACTAGAACAGCCTGGGGGAAAGCTGTTTCCCCATGATCCAATCACCTCCCACCAGATCCCTCCCTTAACACCTGGCAATTACAATTTCAAATGAGATATGGTTTGACACAAAGTCAAACCATATCAGTGTGTAATCCCAAATGGTCGGAGAAACATCAGGACAGATGGGATTTAAGAGTAAGTTTCTGAGTAATTTGAAGTCAAACAGATCTAGGTTTAAATTCTACCTCTGCTAAATACCAACTTGAGACTATAGACAAGTTATCTGATTTCCTTGGGCCTCATTTCCTTGTCTGTGAAAAGGGAAACAGTGAAAACATACTGTGTCATGGGCCAATTATGACGACTGACTGAGATATTCTGTGAAGAGCATCTGAAACATGTCTGGCATGTGATAAACCCTTAATAAAATCCTCATCAATATCTGTTGTGTTGTTGTCATTTAATAGGACTATATGAAGGAATATCTTGGCAGGGTTTTCTGTATAAGCTAAGTTACTTCACTGGCAGAGGCATGATGCATTAGGAACCAGTGAGGAGCTAGTTATAGGGTATAAAAGTGTCCTGTATTTGAACTTCAGATATGATTTTTGTTTGACATATCATAAAAGTGCCACTGACTCTGATTTTTTATAATCTGCATTATTCTGTGTAGTCCTAGATTGGGATTTAAAGAAGCATTTTATTTGCCTCATTCAAATTTGAAAAGCCGAGGATCTCCTATGTCTACAGCATAAACTTTGTTATTAAAAACCTAGATATACCTGGGAATTAAAGCACTTAAATCTATCTCTAGTGATTTTGTAATATTTTGATGGTGAATATAGATTTTAATACAAGACTGAATACATATTTGGGTGGTCATATGTGAGAGTGGCAGGTGTATAGGGACAGGACCATGAAGACACTAACATTCAACAAAGTACCCATTGCAGAAGGAAGTAGATGTGTAGAAGCACAGGCTGGGGAATTGAGGACTAGTTTGCCTGATCCCGTTTTTCTTAAATAAGGTTGAGGGATGCATCTGAGTCAACTAATACAATAATTTATGTATTTTCATTTTGTCATTAAGTAAATAGGATAATCTTTTCAAACTCATTCTTGTTTTACAAAGAGGTTATTTCGTACCATTCATCTAAAGTCATTTGCCAATGTTCACAGATTCTTGGTGTTGGGATCAGAACCAGGGATGCATCAGGAATTTTGTGGCAAATATAGAGTGCTTCCCTCAAATACCTTCTGAGGTTTTATTACATCTTTATAATTTTATGGGTATATTTATTGGAGTTATGAGAATGTAACAACAAAAATCCTGGAGAGCAAGAGTTCAATCTAAACATTAGAAACTTCTTGACCAATTTCCAATGTTATTCAGAAACCACAGCATACAACTTTTTACTCATTAAAATCATTTGTTATCATTTTTTTCTTTTCGATGAAGTGGAAATTATTTTTCTCAATGTAATTTTTTAAGGAACTCAACATGTAAACCAAAATTATAGCAATTTTGAAGATAGGGTAGGGAGCCTGGAGTTCCTTTTCACCTGTTTCCCTCCATTTTCACTTTCCTACTTGGCAATCCCAGAAAGTTATTTGGAACATAGTTCATTTGTTGACAATTTAAATGCATCTTGAAACCTTGTACAGTTTTGGAATCCTGACCCACATGAGAAAGACTCTATTAATATTGGGGTATCCTATTTCTAAAAATGCACTGCCACACAGCTCTTATTACTTCCCTGTATTGCATTCTTATTTGCACTCTGCTACTGACTTACTTTGAGATATTTAATACATAACTTCTCTTTTCTTTATCTTTATGCCACTGCTTCCAATTCACTCACAAAAAAACACTATTAATCCTATGATTATGGATAAAAACTGTTTAGTGCTTTTTCCTAAATCACTTATAAGTACATAATACAAACATAAATGGAAGCAATGGTTTTGAAGATTCAGTCACATCAGAAACAGGGGAAGAATTACAGAGAGAGATGGTTTGTGTTCACACCATGCATATGAGCGAGAGGGAGCAGCCCTTAAAATTAATCTTTAGCCTTCCAGTGGTTCTGTAACATTCTTGGATATTTGAATACCAAACCACCTCACATATTCGAAATTGAAATCTCACTTCAACTGTCAGTTTGAGGTTAAAACATTGATCTCAGACTTATAACTATCTTATCCTGTTCTGATACTCAATCCTCATGTGTTCGGTAGGCTCTGACCTTGAAGCTTGTGTGACCTGGTACTTGAAAATGCTTTTAACCACTATCAATCAGATCATGACGAAAGAAGAATGTGTAGGTTTGGAAAATTAGTAACTGGTAAACAAGAATAGAGTAGATAATGTGAATCAGAAAGTCTGCTTCATAGACCAATATAATAATTTGGAATGTTTGGATGAAGATCATACTAGAAGTGGAAATGGTGGGTGACATTTCAAAGTAAAATGAATAAATGGCAAATACTAATTTTGATAAGGAAGAGAGTAGGAGCTGCTTTCTGATACTTGAGTTTAGTAGATTAAGATGCCTATAAGAAAGAAGTTGGAAGTAGAAACCAATTTTATTCAATTTGATTTTATACGGATGATGAACTCTTTACATATAAATAAGTAAATTGAAGCAGAGGTGAACTCTTGGTTATTGCAGATGACAGACTTTTTCTACCTGAAACTTTAAAGGAGGGAGTTGAAGGCTATATAGTCAATCTGAGAAAATGATCTGATGTAAAATGAAAAATGGCTAAGGAATGATTGCTAAAGAACACTAGAATCCAATAGATAGAAGAAAAGCCAGTAAGAGAAAGACGGCTGTTGGGAGCTGAGGAGAGAGGCTGGGTAGCAGAGCAAGGAGCCTGGAGATGAGGTGTAGGCATTAAAAAAAAAAAGAAGGAGATCTTAGAAGTATACAGTCTCTGAAGCAGAGAGAGGAGGCTTTTAGGGAGACCCTTCTCAAAACAAGTTAGACTAAGAAAAAAGTCTCCATTGGCAGGAATAATTTCCATGAATTTGCATAAAGCTGCTGCTTCAGTCAAATAGTTTGTATGTCTTCTGCTACAAATTTAACTTTTTACCTCCATGTTTTCATTTCCTTAATTTAAATCCCTATCCCTTTCCTTTACACTTTATCATGGGCCTTTCCATGAAAAATACCTACAAAAATCTATTATGTTTCATGATTGATACCTTTCTGTTAAAGTTGTAAAGGGTCTATTCTATAATAGTTACACATCTTGTTACTATATTAATTTGCAATTGAATATATATAAATATATATCTGTGTGTATACACACAGATATATATAGAGTAGATAATGTGAATCAGAAAGTCTACTTCATTGACCAATATAATAATTTGGAATGTTTGGATGAAGATCATACTAGAAGTAGAAATGGTGGGTGACATTTCAAAGTAAAATGAATAAATGGCAAATACTAATTTTTGCCATAAATATATATCTGTGTGCATACACAGATATATATTTATATATATATACACACATATATATTTATATATATATACACACAGATATATATATGCATACATCCTCACTGAAACATCATACAAATTATAATACATCTTTTTGTTACACACTCTATTAAAGCGTTTCAATAAGTTGAAAAGTATCAATGTAAATTGACATCAAGATACATATAAGATACTTTCTCTATGCTTCCTCTCTCTTCTTTGGAACCTAAAAACTGACAGTATAGCATAAAATATATCATGAGTTATAACATGAAATGCATTGTTTTATTATAATATGGATATCTCACTGTATTATGAGACATTGTCATATTATAATATGGAGATCTCCCTGTATTATGAGTGCATTCAAGGTGAGAATGTCATAGAGCGCAACACTGAATGTACATGTGCAAACAATGACGTCACTGTACCCAGTTAACGTTCATGGGTGAGACAGAAACAGCCTTCAGTGAGTTTTATAGTATGAGTGACATAACCCAAATATAACTGTGCAAATAAGTTGGGAAGTGTGTGCAGGGAGAGAAGAGGTAGAGTGTTTGAGAAAAGGAAGATTGATTTTCTTGGGAGTTGTTTCAGAATGCTTTGACTCAGGTTTTGCTTTGCCTCATTGAATGATACAGAAGCTTGTCTACATAATCAGAGCAATATCCAGACCAGGCAGTTATTATACAGCTCTCAAGTCGACTGTGAGCTTCATCAGTTGACTCCACTACTTCTTTTGCTGTTGTGATGCTTAAAATGTTATTAATGGAATAAAATTCCATCTCTGGCTTTCCATATTTCCATCTTGAGGCTGGGACATGTTCTAATATCTGATGAGAGATGGAAAAGTGAGCTGGAAAAGAGGAGAAAGCATATCAGTATATAATCCATTTTTTTCCTCCAGACATTCCTAATAGAAATTCTAGAATAAGAAATTTAACCAAAAATTTTTAAATAACAGCAAACATAAAGGAACTCTGCATAATGAGCGGTCTTAGAATAAAGTTTGAACATATAAACCATTTGAACCGGTCTTAGAATAAAGTTCATGATAAAGTTGATGCAATGTAACCAATTATTGACCTCAATGGCATAAAGGAATAACTTAGAAAAATAAGCCTGCCCATCAATGCAAAAAATTTGTTTGTTTGTTTGTTTGTTTGTTTTTGAGACATAGGGTCTTGCTGTCTCACCCCGGTTGTAGTGCAGTGGCATGATCTCAGCTTACTGCAGCTTTGATCTCCTGGGCTCAAGGGATCCTCCTGCCTCAGCCTCCCAAATAGCTGAGACTACAGGTGTATGCCACCATGCCTGGCTAATTTTCTTGATTTTTTTTTTGTAGCGACAAGATCTCACTATCTTACCCAGGCTGCTCTCAAACCTCTGGGCTAAAGCCATCCTCCCACCTCAGCCTCGCAAATAAACATTTGTCTTAAGTCACTATATATTTTTAAAAATTTCCAACGTGGGCATGGTGTTATTTTACTTTCATGTAACTATGTGTGGATATTAAAGATTGACTAGCTATGAGAAGATTTGGAAGCATTTCTGCTTCATTCACAGACTGTTACTAGAAATCTTCCTAAAATTATTAACTATGTGGTATTGAGATAATCATACTGCCTCACCCTAGAGCTTGCTTAGGTTTTCAGCAACATTAGTCATTTCGAACTACAAAGAGGGGCTAAGACTCATCTATCTCTCTCATTTCATCTCTTCCTACTCTTTCCCTCTGTCACAGTGTTCCACAAATGCTGTCCTTCTTTTCCTTCAATCATTCCATGCTCATTCCAATCTCAAGGCACTTATCCATACTGTTCTCACAATGGACATTGTTCCTTCTACTCTAACTCCACTTCTACATGGCTGTCTACTTCTTGTCATTAAATAAAAGCTCAAATCTCCCCCACTTCCCTGTCCCAAATATTGCCTATGAACACATGTATGCATGCATACATATCTTTTCCTTCATAATACTTTTATCCTCAGATGAAAGTATCTTTTCTATTTTTTTCATTAGTCATGTATCTCCATCTATTAGGGCAGAAATTGTGCAAGGCAGTTACCTTGCCTGTCCTCCAGTGTATACATCAGATCCTACTTAGAGTGGGAATTCAGTAAACATTTGCTGATTGAATGTCACCTTTTACCAAGGAAAATAACAGAACTCTCTGCTTAGATCCCAAATAAATGTTTTAAATTTATATTTTGCTTCATGTTTTCCTAATATTTTGCTCTTTTTGGCTGACAAATGTTGGCCATTTCTTTGTTAGCTAGTATTAAAATGAACAGGACTTACAGAGGTATATGTCGTTACTACAGAGACCAGCATAGAAGATTATTATAGATACATTGATAAGATGGTAGCAAATTTATGTTAAATTTAGGTATATGCACTCTTTTTAAACTTCTGTGTATTGTGTGATCTGTAAATTTGTTATAAAATTCAGCTTAGTTCATTGTTGTCATTTGATAAATATATTTAAACCAATTTCTAGATTTTTATTACTGAAGATAAATGTTGATGCACATATGCATAGCATGCTTTTGGAGGCCAGAATATTTATTTGTGAATCATTGCATATTTAACTGTCAATGATTTGTATTTAGAAAGCATTTATATTTAAATATGTTTCATATTAGACAACTACCAAATGCCTAAGCCCAACTGCATATTTTAAATTTCCCAAGGATGGTTGAAAGTGTGAGATGGTAATTATCTTTTTCTGATGTGTTGGCGCTATTAAAATCATATCATGATAACTTATCATTTACATATAAATCTTGTTAAAATTTCAAAGCCCTGTGCTGAAAATGTAAAAATAAGTATATTTAATATAATTGACATAAGATTGCTATTTTCCACAATTTTTCTGAAGGTAATAAGAGAAATCCACTTTTGCTTGCCTCTTCAAACAGCATTTTGAATTCTATCAACATCACACTCCTTTTATCCCCAGTAGCTGAAGTCCCAAAAGACTATCTCACCACAAAAATAACATCTGAAATATCAACTCTATGCATATAAATTCAGTTGGAAGGAGAACACTCTTCATGACTTTAGAGACGTCAATTTTATTACAAACTGTTTCTTCTACACACAGCTATGTGAGCAGGAGAGTATATGTGTGTAAATTAATGTGTATTTCTTTCATTTGCCATTACAACTCAAGGTGTAAAAGAAACATATAAATCCAAGTATACCATAAAGTCAGAAACTGTCACAGAAACTATATACCTAGTTACATGTGAATTCTTAACACCTTAACTTCTGCATTTACCACAGAGAACTCAGATTAGCAAATTATATATAAGCACTCATCATCCCAAAGGTTGACTCTTCTTTCTTTTTTTCTTTTTCTCTTGAAATCCTATGATCCAATAAGAAAAATAAGTCAAAAATTTCCTGCACTTCTCTGTCCTCACTCACAGACATTGCACATGCATGATATTAAAAACCAGGATTTCTAAGTTATTTCTCTATACTCCTGTTTTGCTTTTTTAATTAAAGTTATCATAATAATTCAAACTTAAAAGCATGGTGGTATTTGATTCTACATTTCTCCTATTCTCACAAATCTATCCAGGAACAAGGGTAAATTAAATCTATCCATGGCACATATGCATCCATTTCATTCCAGTCTCATTTGTTCCGCTGGATGAAGACAATTTACCTATATTGCTTTTTTTCAGCTCTTCCCTCACCCCTAACCAATATCTATCCTATAAAACTCATCAGAATAAAATAGAGGACGGCTGTAATTATGATGCTTGTCATTCTATAAACTCTCCATGATTTGTAATTACAGAAAAGAGAACATCACACTCTTCTCTTTTTAATCACAGTTTTAAATCAATCATTCATCAATCATTCTTGTTGCAAAAATTCAAACAACTGAAAAATATAGAGAAAAGGGATTAAAATCTTTCTTCACTGCCATACACTTTTTTCTTTTGAGATGGAATTTCTTTTGTTCCCCAGGCTAGAGTGCAGTGGTGCGATCTCAGCTCACCGCAACCTCCACCTCCTGGGTTAAAGCGATTCTCCTACCTCAGCCTCCCAAGTAGCAGGGATTACAGGCATGTGCCACCATGCCCAGCTAATTTTTTGTATTTTTAGTAGAGGCAGGGTCTCTCCATATTGGTCAGGCTGGTCTCAAACTCCTGACCTCAGGTGATCCATTCGCCTCAGCCTCTCAAAGTGCTGGGATTACAGGTGTGAGCCACCACACCCAGCACATCCACTTCTTAAATACCGTGTTCCTCTCAGTTAACATCTAACAATTAAGTACAATTTGGATGGTTTAATTTCATACTTAGTTTTCAAAATAAATGTTTTTGTGTATGTGTAAATTCATTGTGAGCATATTAAAAACAGATACCAGTGTGATTAATTCACTGTTTCTTTTGTAATAACTACAATTTCTGTAGCCATTTTTTTATTAGAAGAGTAAACAGTGTTTCGAATATAGAAACCTTCATTAACTTTTCATTAAATTTTTAATATTTTTCCAATATAAGATTAAAATTTTAATAAACATGTTTTACTTTAGTTTGTGAACTCCCAGATAATTAAAAGTAATTAAAACTTTGTTTTTACTAAGGTTCTTATTTACTGATACAATCAGAATCATAGACTCATAGACTTAGCAGGTGTTCAATAAATATTTGAAACATAAATGGTACTTACACCACCATTTTAATTGATTTAAATAATGTGTAAACATAGAATAATATTTAAAAACATATTCTGATATATTTTTCATAACAGTATTGGACCAAATGGTCTTCATTTAAATATATGCTAAACTAGAAAAAAAGGCTGTTGGAAATAAAACTTTTTTTTTGTCTTTCATTTTGTTCTTTGGTTACTCTTCCTTTCCTATACCCTGATGTCTATTACTGATATTAGAGGATATGTATTTTTTATATACTATCCCGTTAGGTAATTTATATGTGCAATTAAGCTTAAAAACTATGGCTGTTCTGTGGTTTGCATGCAATATTACTTAATATTTGTAATTTTAAATGTGATTTTTATCATTCTACCAAAAAAGACACATCCACTTGTGTGTTTGTTGCAGCATTATACACAATAGCAAAGTCATGGAATCAACCTAGGTTCCCATGAATGGTGGCTTGAATAAAGAAAAGTGGTACATATACACCAGGGAATACTACTCAGCCATAAAAAGAAAGAAAGAATGTCCTTTGCAGCAACATGGATGCAGCTGGAGGCCATTATCCTAAGTGAATTAATGCAGGGGCAGAAAACCAACTACTGAATGTTCTCACCTATAAGCGGGAACTAAATGTTGGCTATACATGGACATAACAATGAGAACAAAAGACACTGGGGACTCCTAGCAGAGGAGGCAGGATGTTGGGCAGGGACTAAAATTCTGCTTATCGGGTACTATCTCAGTACGAGGGTGAAGGGATCACTTGTGCCCCAAACCTCAGTGTCACACAATATACCCATGTGACAAACCTGCATAGGTACCCTCTGAATCTAAATAAAAGTTGAAATTTTTAAAAATAAGTAAATGAAAATAAAATGTGATTTTTGGATTTAATTGCCATCTATCTAGAACTTATAAAGAACTGTTACAACTCAACAGTGTTTCCCTATGGTTAATAATGTTGAATATATTTTCATGTGCTTATTTTTCCTTTTCCTTTTTTTTTTTTTTTTTGAGAATTTCGCTCTTGTCACCCAGGTTGGAAGGCAATGATGTGATCTTGGCTCACTGCAACCTCTGCTTCCTGGAGCAATCCTCCTGCCTCAGCCTCCCAAGTAGCTGGGATTACATGTGCTTATTGATTATTCATATATCTGGGTTTTCTTTTTTTGTTTTTTCTTTCTTTTTTATTTTTTTAGATAGACTCTCACTCTGTCGCCCAGGATGGAGTGCAGTGGCATGATCTCAGCTCATTGCACCCTCTGCCTCTCAGGTTCAAGCAATTCTCCTGCCTCAGCCTCTGGAGTCACATAAAAAAAATAATAGGGCAGAAAGATTATGATCTAAGAGTAATAAACTGTACAAAACTTAGCAAGACCCATTTATTCAGATACTTTTGTATGTCTTTGTCTTCAGATACAAGAATGATCCCTTCCTCCAGGTATGTGGAGGGTACCTCTCAGCTGAGGGTCTTAGACTTGGTTTAAGGGAAAGGCAGAAAATCCTTCCTAGGTTTTATTGACCTGGTTTAGGAAAGAAGGAGTAGGGGAAGATTAGAGTGACCTTTCTACTTGTGCTATTTTATCAGATTCCTTCAGGTTAAAATACTTTGGGTAGTGTAATATTAAGAACACCAAAAATGGGTCGTTGTTTTACTAATTGCTATCCTTTGACGTACATGTTTGTTTATTTTTTATTTTAATGTCCGATTAATTTTCTGGTGTTGCTTGTGTTTCCAATACTATATCTAAGAAATCATTGCCCAGTGACCAGATTTAGACCTTTTTTTGTTGTGCAAAGAATTTGACAATTTCAGCTCTCACATTTATATGTTTAATCCATTGTGTATATTACGTTAAGTAGTGGCCTAACTTCATTATTTTGAATGTGCTTGTCCAGATATCTCAGCACTATTTGTTGACAAAACTATACTTTCCACATTGAATTGTCTTGGCCCCCTTTATTAAAAGTGAATTAACTGTGAATGTCAAGGCTTACTTCTGGACTTTTAATTCTACTTTATCAATTTATAGTTCTGTCCTTAGGCCAGTACAGTCACACTGATAACTATTGCTTTGTCATAACTTTTGAAACAGGGAATTGTGAATTTTCCAATTTTGTTCTTCATTGTCAAGGGTGTTTTCACCGTTCATATGTATTTTCATATGAATTTGGGGATTAGATTATCAAAAATCTCAAAAAAAGCAGCAGAAATTTTGATAGGAATTTTATTGAATCTTTAGGTAAATTTGGGGATAACTGTCACCTTGATAATATAAAATTTTCGAATGCATGAAGGTGGGACCTTTCCAGCTATTTAGGTCTTTTAATTTATTTTAGTTTATGGTCATTAATTTCTTTGGTTAAATGTATTCATATTTTTTCTTTTTGATGTTATTATATACAGAATCATTAATTTTATTTCCAGGTGGGTCATTGTTAAGGAAGTTGATTTTTGTATGTTGATGTTGTAGCTTTCAATCTTGCTGAACTCTTATTAGCTCTAATAGTTTTTTTAAAAAATATATTTGGTAGAAATTTTCTGTAGAGAAGACCATATCATCTGTAAATATAAATAGTTTTGCTTCCTCCTTTCTAATCTGGATGTATTTCTTTTCATTCACCGTATTAACCATCCTAGCTAGAACCTCTAGTGTAATGCTGAATAGTCCTAATTAAAAGGTGAAAGCATTTAGTCCATCACCATTAAGTAGGATGTTAGCTGTAGGTTGTTCTATAGATGAGCTTTACTCAGATTGAGAAAGTTCCTTTATAAGTTTTGTTGTTTTTAACATGAAAGGGGTTGGAATTTTGTTAAATGCTCTTTCTGTGTCTATGACGTTATTGTGGTTTTTGTTCTTATTCTAGTAATATAGTGTATTACACTGATTGATTTTCAGATGTAGAACAAACCTTGTATAACTGAGATAAATCCCACTGGGTTATAATGTATAATTCTTTTATATCTTGCTGGATTTAATTTGCTAGTTTTTAGTTGAGAGTATTTGTGTTTATAATAGTAAGGAAAGTTAGTTTGTACTTTGTTTGTGTGATATCTTTTTCTGGTTTTCGTATCAAGGTTATATTTGCCTTGTAGAATAAGTTGAGAATTGTTTTATTCTCTTCAAATTGTTTTGAAGTGTTTGTGAATAAACAATGTTAATTCTTCTTTAAACGTTTCATAGAATTTAACAGTGAAGCCATGTGGCCTTGGACTTTTCTTTGTGGGAAATTTCTTCATTACTATTTCAATCACTATCTTTTTTTTTTTTTTGAGATGGAGTCTCACTCTGTCACGCAGGCTGTAGTGCTGTGATGCCATCTCGGTTCACTGCAACCTCTGCCTCCCATGTTCAAGCAATTCTCCTGCCTCAACCTCCCGAGTAGCTGAGATTATAGGCAGCCATTGCCACGCCCAGCTAATTTTTGTAGTTTTAGTAGAGACAGAGTTTCACTATGTTGGCCAGGCTGCCCCTGAACTCCTGACCTCCAGTGATCCGCCTGCCTCAGCTTCCCAAAGTGCTGGGATTACAGGCGTGAGCCACCTCACCCAGCCTTAATCTTTTCTTGTTATAGGTTCTTTCGGTTATTCTGTTCTTCAGTTTATATAGGTTATTTAATTTGTTAGCATAGAGCTGTTGATACAAGGGATACCCTTATAAGCTTTTTAATTTTTAAAGTTTGATAGTAATATCTTCCCTTTCTAATTTTAGTAAGTTGAGTCTTCGCTCTTTTTCTGGTCCACCTAATAATTGGTTTGTCAAAGTTTTTCACTGCTCAGGCAGGCAGCTTAACACCCTGCCTTATTCTTCACTTTCGGTTTGCGCAGAGCCTCAAGGATAGCTAAAGGTGAGAGGTAGGGCCTTCCCGAGTGCTTTCTGGGTTTATGAAATGTACTACTCAGTCTTGCATAGCCTTATGCATGCACAAAGCCTTATACATTCACAGGAATATATTAGAGCTTTAAAAATGTCCCCACAAACATCCTAATCTCCACCTTTTTTTTTTTGAGACAGAGTCTCTCTCTGTCATCAGGTTGGAGTGCAGTGGCCCGATCTAAGCTCACTGCTACCTCTGCTTCCCAGGTTCAAGCGGTTCTCCTGCTTCAGCCTCTTGAGTAGCTCAGAGTACAGGTACTCACTACCATGCACAGCTAATTTTTGTATTTTTAGTAGAGACAGGGTTTTACTGTGTTGACCAGGATGATCTCCATCTCTTGACCTCGTGATCTGCCCACCTCAGTCTCCCAAAGTGCCAGGATTACAAGTGTGAGCCAATGTGCCTGGCCGGCTTTTTCTTTTTAAGTACTGTGTTTTGTTTTGTTTGACAGAGTCTGGCTCTGTCGCCCAGGCTGGAGTGCAGTGGCATGATCTTGGCTCACTGCAACCTCTACCTCCTGGATTCAAGGGATTCTCATGCCTCAGCCTCCCAACTAGCTGGGATTGCAGGAGTGCACCACCACACCTGGCTGTCCTGCTGATTTTTGTATTTTTAGTAGAGATGGTGTTAGGCCATGTTGGCCAGGCTGGTTTCGAACTCCTGGCCTCAAGCAATCCACCCGCTTCAGCTACCTAAAGTGCTGGGATTACAGAAGTGAGCCACGGCGCCTGACCTTAAGTGATTTTTAATAAGTCTTTTATTTATTTATTTGTTTATTGTCCCAATTGTTGAAGTCACCTCAAGCTACTGCATTTTTAAGCAACTAATTGCCAGTGATTGTTTATGTGAAATGCCCCTCAGGAAAAAGATGAAGTGATCTGTGTTAGGTCATTGTAAGTGAAGTTTTCCAGGGTATTTTCAGACAGTTAAAATAATGAGAATTATTGAGAACAGGTTGGGGAGGTTGGGGGAGCAGGGGGTGGGGATGGTGGAGGAATTCTAAGCCTTTTCTGTCCCTTCCAGTAGCTTCTAGGCTGAGTTTTTAAGCCTACCACTGAGGAGAGGAAAATGGAAATAGGGCAAGTTATAAATATCAAAAAAGCTCACTGTTCTTGCCATTGAAGCTGCTTTTCTTGAGTATAGACCCTGGATTTTTATAACCCTTTGATTAGTTTCCAGAGTGCTAAAAAAGTTAATTTTGACCATTTTCCTAATGTTCTCATTACATTTACGGAAGAAAGACTTTCTGAGTTCCTCACCCAACCATTCCTGTTGTACCTGATACAGTATAATGTAATGTCTTCTTAAAATAAATGTTAATAATTTTCACTATAATTAAGCAACCCCTGAAACAAAATACAATTTTTGAGTTTATTGAGTATATTGGAATTAATTTTGAGGATGTAACGTTGAATCATTAGAATCACCCTAGTTGAGTTTAGATGAAAAAAAATGGAACATTAAGAAACAAATAATCTCTTTATATTATCCATTGCCATACTGCCTTCTGACATATGCAAAACTTTAAAAACTAAGTCATTAAATGAATTGAATAGGGTTTTTTTTTTTGGGGGGGGAACCATATCTTCAATGGAATATATACAATGGTAAAAGTGAGAAAGTATATTTGCATTTTACAATGTATAATTGTTGACAATTACACAAACATAATATAATCTTTTTCACTGATGGCATAAGAGAACATTAATATATAACAGCATCATTAAACAGAAAGCATCTTCAATAAAATTAAATATAATTTTGTTCATACCAAGACATGGAATATAAAAACTGTATTTTAAATGAGAAGTTTAAAATAGCCTCTGGGATGAATTTGAAATATGTTATTGTTTATTTCCATACTTGTAAGTAAAAGCAACATACTGTATAAGTTCAGTTATGCTCTATTGTAACACAATATATAATCATGTTAAATATTTTCATACTGGGCTGATATAGAAAAAACCATTTATCATTTGATAACTCTAAAAAGTTTTAGAACTAAAACAAATATTCCCTTCCAAAGAAGAGAAGGGGGAAGGGAAAGGGGAAGTGAAAGTGAAGGGGGAGGACAGGAAGGGGGAGAAATAAAACACATAAAACAGGAGAATCAACATAAGAAAGATGCAAAGGGAATTTTCAACTCAATGTTCAAGAAAAGTCCTGTAATGACTATGCTACAGGCCTGGGGTGAACCAGTCCCAATCTCTGGCTATATTAAGGGATTCTATTCTCTTCTTGGCAAATTTGGAACTGAATTCAGTAGGAATATATAAAAGGTAAACAAATGCAAAAATGATTAATTATTCTTTTCAGAAAAAGTAAAGGTTCTCAAGGAATGAAATTATAATCATCTTGTTCCTGGACCAAACTGAGGGTTTGGCTGCTATTTCTTGTGGCCCAGTAACAAGGTGCAGATGAACTGGGGAGGAAGAGAGTTTTTATTTCTATACCTGCAATGCGGGAAACGGAAGCAAAAATTAAATTTTTCTTCCATAAGCAAATTTCCCTGAGTCCTTCCCCCTCCCATGGGATTGTATCCTGTTTTGCAAGTTTTATAAGTTTATAAATTCTTGTATTCTTGTAAGGTTCTGCAACACAACAAAGGTCATAAGAAATGCCTAAATAGGCTAGACTCCAGCCATTAGGCACTGTAGCAAAAGACGACAGATAAGGCCTGTGCTAGAATCCTTGAGCTCTAAAGATAACAGGCATCTGTACTACATGTGCCTGTCATTGCTTGACAAACTGTCTTTGTTCCCTGCCTGCAAACTTGTTTTCATGGCACTGTGTACTTCATGTATAAAAGGTCAAGCCCTGTCTTTGGTCGGGGCTCAGTTTTTGGTTACAAATCCACTGAGCCGGTGCACCTAAATAAAATCCTCCTGTTTCACCCATGGGTCTCTCCAGTCTCCTAAATGTCCACAACAGCTGGTTACAGAGAGAAGTCCTGGAAATTATTGCCAGACCAACTCAAAATGACAAAGTTTTCCAGGGCTTATATACTTTCTAAGCAATATGCCTATGCGTAAGCGTGCATTCGTCTAAAGACATAACTAAGGTCTGAGTCCTGAAAACCTTCCCCTGGAGCCTCAGTAAATTTACTTAATCCAAATAGATCCAGGAGCTGGGGTGATTACCCTTCTCTTGTCCCCTGAGTAGTTGATCCCCAATAAACTTGTTTGTGGAGGCCTGGGGAGTTTCTTCAGACCCACAATAAAACTTGTTTAATCCTTAATGGGTCCTGTAAAGAATTCCTTCCTTATTTTGTCATGCTTTAAGACCTAGGAAAGACCTAGGCAAAACTCTTGATGGGCTTTTGTTACATCCCAGCCTTTGTATAAAGGCACCGGCTTTTAATATTTAACTTAACCACAGGCCAGGCGCGGTGGCTCATACCTGTAATCCTAACACTTTGGGAGGCGGAAGAGGGTGGATTACTTGAGGGCAGGAGTTCAAGACCAGCCTGGCCAACACCGTGAAACCCCATCTCTACTAAAAATACAAAAAAAATAGCTGGATGTGGTGGTGGGCGCCTGCAATCCCAGCTACTTGGGAGGCTGAGGCATGAGAATCACTTAATTGCAGTTAGCCAGAGGTTGCAGTGAGCCGAGATTGTGCCATTGCACCCCAGCCTGGGCAACAGAGAGAGATTCTGTCTGAAAAAAAAAAAATTAACCACTCGGTACTGAAACAGCTGTGAGTGAGACTGGACTGCTACAATATGTACATAGTCATACAAATATAAACATTGACTTTTCATTTAATTTAAAAATATGCTATAACTATGTTGGTCGCATGGAGAAATGGCAAGTGTGTGGGATGTGCACACTCACACCTGAGAAGAGTAATAAGGCCATATACTCACCCTCTATCTTAGGAAACCAATGGATGAGTTGTAGCATTTTGGAATCCAGGAAGAGCATTTAAGATTTGGAGTTAAAAGCATCTTCTAGGAAGCAAGATGAGAAATGGAATGGTAGGATGAAATGGGGAACTATTTTTAACTATAAGCCTAGATGTACTATCTGACCTTTTAAGCTATGTACAGTTATTATTTTGATAATAAAAACAGTAAATAAAAAACAAGAAAGCTAAAAATCACAATATTCTTTCACTTAATATTAAAATTAACAAAGAATGTTATATTGGATACTTCTTAGGTCATGGGCTTTAAACTCTCAGTCTTGCATCACCAAATATACTGATAGGAAGGAAAGGCTTAACCATTTTATTACCATATTTTTAAATTCTGAAAGCAAAGCAAGTTCATAATTAGTTGAACAATTTTTAACCATACAGTATTAAAACGTTACAGACCTGTGCAGAAATCCAGCAGATGAGGGCAGAAACTAAAGTAATATGAAAAGCTTTTAAATATTAACTTACACATTGATAAATGGATTTTAGAATACTGAAGGAATTGCTGAATTTTGAGGGGCCAACAGAATGAGTTCTAAGTATGAAAGTGATAAATATAATGACCCCACATTTTTTTTTTGGTTAATCTTGTGTAAGGCTTACATATAAGGACTTTGAAAAGCCTGCTAACACAGCTGCTATTTATTATGTTTCTGTGTGTAGTTACCAACCTCAGTGAACAAATTATAATACGTATAATGTAAGTTTACTGCTTAATTTGCAGTCTCTTTAACGTAAATTCCACCCAAACCCTCAGCAGGCATGGATCTATAACTTTATAAGTGATATAAAATTATTGGACTTATCTGAAAGAATTTCATTCTGGAAAATCAGATATAAATTAATCAAATGGTTTCAAAAAATCATTTGTGTGTTAAGCTACTTCTGTGAAATTATAGCTGTCTGTTAGTAGCACTTGGAAAATTTTGTACTGGAATAGAACATTTGGTTTTCCTTTAGCTCTATATTAAAAAATCTCTGAATCTAGTTTAGGTACACATTTCACAAGTAAATTTTAAAAGAATTTTAAAAGGATTCAAGTTGTCTCTTCTGGCCACGTGTTCCTTTTTGGTTTGTTAGCTTGTTTTTAACTGACACCCATTTAAAAATAATCACTTTAACAGACACTTATTAAAGAAACTCATCACGTAATCAAGCAATGCCCTAGGAGTAAAATCTGCTAAACACCTGGTACCAGGAGAGACTCTGCTTTTTCAGATGGAGTCTCGCTCTGTTGCCCAGGCTGGAGTACAGTGGTGTGATCTCAGCTCACTGCAATCTCCGCCTCCCGGGTTCAAGCAATTCTCTTGCCTCAACTTCCTGAGTAGCTGGGATTACAGATATCCACAACCAAGCTCAGCTAATTTTTTATTTTTAGTAGAGATGGGTTTTTGTATTATTAGTTTAGCCAGGCTGGTCTAGAACTCCTGACCTCAGGTGATCCACCTACCTAGGCCTCCCAAAGTACTGGGATTACAGCCAACAGAGAATCTCAGAAAATTTGTTTCATCATACTTGTCTCCACAAAAGACATATTTAAAATTCTTATGATAGAATTTTAATCAAAAGTAAAGTAGTTTATTAGGGAGAAAGTACAAGACTATATCCTTTTTGAGTTCCTGAAACTTTCTTTTTCAGTGTTTGGTACATTTATGTAATGAATGTCCTGAAGGGAAAAAAAAAAACAAAACACAACATGGTAAATGAAACAAGCAAGCTGTAAAATGATGCATGAGTATAAAATGTAACAACAATAAAGATATTAATAAATTTGTATTTGTGTGTAAGATATTAAATAACTAAAAGGATATACAGCAAATTCATAATTTGGTATTGGGGAAAAAGTTACTTTCAATGAAATTGTGAGTAAGAGTGATATGGAACTATAAGTTTCTTGTTAAGGTTTATCTCCTATATTATCTATAAAAAAGTATATATGGCCTAATGACAATAGTTACTAATCCTGGCTTGTGGGAACATGGATATTATGTTATTCTCTGTACTACCTTGTATTTTTGAATATTTAAAAAACATAAAAATTAGAGCTCATTTTAAATATTATCCACCTTGAAGAAATCAGATTAATTTTTTTACTATCTAAAATTTAATCTTTAAATTATTTGGAAATCTTCTGTGTACAGGACATATATTTTATAACAAGAAATTACAATGGTACGTGTTCTGATATAAAGAACATTTTAAGCAAGTAGTAATGCTACCTACAAGATCACCATGAAAATTATATGTTACATTTAGTTTTCTTTTGAAACACACTTTAATTAGAGAAAAAAAAATAATTTAGAGAGTATTTTCTGGCATTGAGGTACTGGAAAGAAAATTGCTATGTGTAGCACACACTTTAGTGATGTGGCTTTCCATAATTTTGGGCATCTATTGATTCTTTGAATAGATAAATTAAGTGCTGTAAGAAACTGTGAGTACCTGTGTCAAAGAGCTATTGCTCAGGGCAGAGAACAGTGCCAGATCTCCACTTGTTCAACTACCAACTCTGCCAGTGATTAAGAGAATGAGGGAAGAAATATAGCCAAAAATGTAATTATTACATTTTACTGAGATTTTTGAATTGTGTTAAAGACATCATGATATTTGAAACTGTGCTCAAAAAATAATTGCAGGATTGTGGTAATGCAAATTAATACTCAGGCTGGGAAAATATTATTTAGAAAGAAAGAACAGAAAATTCTTACCCCTAAATTATGTTTTCAGATTATATACTTTATATGAATAGTTCAGACTCAAGGTCTTTCTCTTCTAGTAAAGTAATTAGGTAGTTCACCCTCTCATTATAGACAAGGAAAATGCCAGAATAATTCTTGTTAAAAATACCAAAAACATATTTACATATCTCAAGATTTTGGACTTTTTGGAAACATTTGCTAATTAATATGAGGTGGCTGAGGATTTGAGCTGTGCTTTTAGAAAATTTACAGGGCTAGATGGACCGAACTGGGAAATCAGGATCCGTTTAAACCAGAGCTGCAAAATGCTATACTCTAAAAGTAATAGTATTCTCAAAATTACTTAATTTTTGAAAGGACTATTCTCAGCTTTATGCTATTTCAGTAATTTGGAAAATCTAAACTCTTGACGAAGATTATAAGAATTCTGAATTTCTAGTTCTTCCATAACAAGACAAAAAAAAAAAAAAAAAAAAAAAAGACAACCACAATGAAACTCTAAAGACTCAACTTTGAATAAAGGTAACATCATTCTTAACCTCAAAATAGTTCTTCAAAATATATTCAACTGCAGTATCAAACACATCATCACAAATAAAAAAGGAACAGAAAGATTAAAAAAAAACATGATAAAACAAGCCTGTTGTTATTCTTTTGTTTATCAACAAAAGAAAAGAAGAAGAGTGTATAACTTCCACGTTGGGTGCAGTAGCTCACTTTGGGAGGTCGAGGCAGGTAGATCACTTGAGGCCAGGAGTTCGAGACCAGCCTGTCCAACATGGTGAAACCCTGACTCTACTAAAATTACAAAATTAGCATAGTGGTGCATGTTTGTAATCCCAGCTACTTGAGAGACTGAGACAGGAAAACTGCTTGAACTTGGGAGGCGGAGGTCGCAGTGAGCCGAGGTCATGTCACTGCAACTCCAGCCTCCATCTCAAAAAAAAAAAAAAAAAAGTGTATAACTTCCAATATATCAGAGGGAAGAATTGAATGACACATTTTTTTTTTGAAGGCTACAGGTGAAAGACAAAAGCAACTCATTAGGTAGGACAAAAAAAAACATATAAAATATTAGCTTTAAACATAAAATAAAATATGTCAGTGATTACATTAAATTTAGATGAAATAGATGTTCCAGTATAAAACAAAGATGGCCAAATTGGAGAAATTTACAAAGCATTTCTTTAAAAAGTTTTAATCTTATTGAAATGTCTTAATGGACTTAAATATAATAAATCATTGGTAAGTAAACAGAATCAAAGAGAGAAGATAAAAATAACCATTATCAGGAACAGAAAAAGTAAACATTACTATAAATCCTCTAGACTGACCTTAAAAATGTAATAGAAAGTTATAAACAAACTTTATGCTAAAAATGAGAATTTGGCCAGGCCTGGTAACTCACACTTGTAATCCTAGCATTTTGGGAGGCTGAGGTAGGTGGATCACCTGAGGTCAGGAATTTGAGACCAGCCTGACCACCATGGTGAGACTCCTTCTCTGCTAAAAAAATACAAAAAAAGCTGGATGTGGTGGCACGCACCTGTAAGCCCAGCTACTCAAGAGGCTGAAGAGGGAGAATCACTTGAACCTGGGAGGCAAATGTTGCAGCAGGCCGAGATTGCGCCATTGCACTCCAGCCAGGGCAACAAGAGGGAAATCCATCTAAAAAAAACTAATAATACAACAATTAGCCAGAGTGGTGGTGCATGACTGTAATCCCAGCTATTTGGGAGGCTGAAGCACAAGAATCCCTTGAACCCGGAGGTGGGGGTTGCAGTGAGCTGAGATTGCACCACTGCCTTCCAGCCTGGACTCTGTCTCAAAAATAAATAAATAAGATAATTTGAGTGAAATTCAATTTATTCGACAATTTATAGGAATCTATACTTTACCAAAATTGTTACAAAAGGAAATAGATAACCTGAATGCTACTATACTTATTAAGGAAATTGAATCAGTAATTAAAATGTTCACGGTGAAAACCTCAAGGCCGTTGCCATCACTACCAATTTCTGATATATGTGCAAAACAAAAACAAAAAAACACAGATGTCTCACAAACTCTTCCGAGGAATGAAAACAGAAAAGGAACACTTCATTCCCTCATTTTATCAGGGCAGCAACACTTTCACACTAAAACACAGGAAGGCAAGGACAGGGGAAAACCAGTCAGGTAATCTTAGTTATAGTCATGCATGCAAAACTATTAAGCAAAATAAAGAAAGCCTTATCTATAAAAAATAAAACATACTCATTTGGGGCATTCATGCTCATTTGGGAAATTTCTGGTTCATTTAACATTTGAAAAATCAATAAATATAATTTGCCACATCACAGAATAAAGAATAAAACTCACATTATCTCAAAAGATTAAAAAAAACAGATTAAATTCAGATTCTAGTCACAATAAAAGGAGAAAAAAGTGAACTAGGAAAAGAAAGGAACTTCCTTAGGCATTTAAAAATTTAAAAAGTTACTTACAAAAACTCCACAGAAGATGCATGCTTAGTATGTAAACTCTTCATATTGAAATATTTCCCCTCAGGGCTAGCCTCAAGAGACAGATTCCCACAATCATCACAGCTACTCACTGTTTTCCTGGAAGTCCCAGAAAGTGCAATCAGGCAAGAAAAAGACCTACTTTTTACAATGGATTAAGGAGAAGATATCAACTTTTTTTTTTTTGAAACAGTCTTGCTCTGTTGCCCAGGTTGGAGTGCAATGGCGCAGTCTAGGCTCACTGCAACCTCTGCCTCCTGGGTTCAAGTGATTCTTCTGCCTCGGTCTCCTGAGTAGCTGGGATTACAGGCACCTGCCACCACACCAGGCTAATATTTGTATTTTCAGTAGAGACGAGATTTCACCGCGTTGGCCAGTCTGGTCTCAAACCCCTGATCTCGTGATCTGCCCGCCTTGGCCTCCCAAAGTGTTCACACCTGGCCTGAATATACCAACTTTTTAACAAACTTTCTGACTAAAAGATTAGGTATTATATATATAGACTACTTCATTGTAATTAAAATTGATAATAGCTCTATGTGTCATGGAAGTGAATCTTAAAAAACTATTTTATAGAGTTCAAAACAAAGGTAAACATTAATGTTTCAAAAATGCATACCCACCTAGCAGAACTATAAATGGGAAAGTGAAAAAATAAAAGAATACTGGTTCAGTTTAGGAGGGCAGAAGGTGTCATGATTGGGAAGAGGTCGCGTAGGAAAGGCAAAGTGCTTCTGGATGCCAGGCATCTTCATTGTATTAATTTCATGGATACTCTCTTATAATAATGTGTTAAGCTAATCATTTCTATTTTATGAACTTTCTTTTATGCTTGTTATTTTCCAAAACAAAGTTTAAAAAGATAGCTTGAACTCCAGGAGGTTTGGAAAGGCAGTATGAAAGTGTCCAGAAATTTTTTTTAAAGTCAGTCACATTTCACAATCACAAAGTGCTTGGTTGATTAACTGTGTGAAAAGTGTTTTACCAACTGTTCCCCTCTCTTAATTTGTAAAAAACTGGCCAGACATAGTGGCTCACACCTGCAATCCCAATACTTTTGGAAGCGAAGTCAGAAGGATTGCTTGAGTACAGGAGTTTGAGACCAGCCTGGGAACCATGGAGATCCCCCTCTCACCCTCCACCTCTACAAAAAACAAAAAATTAGCAGAGCATAGTTGCAGGAGCCTGTAGTTCCAGCTACTCCGGAGGCTGAGGTGGGAGAATCACATGAGCCCAGGAGGTCGAGGCTGCAGTGAGCCATGATCACACCACTGCACTCCAGCCTGGGTGACAAAACCAGACCTTATTAAAGAGTAGTAATAATAAATAATTATCTGCTCTCCTGCTTTAAGCTCCAAATACAAAAAGAATAAGAGATGTTCAAAGCTTTTTACTTTGTTTTGGGATTTTATGACTCATAGTTAAAGATTATTTGAGCAAACACACCTTTGCACCGTATGGAAACATAGGTTTAGTTAAGTTTGCATCATCTAGGGGATAACAGGAAAGAAAGATACTCATGCATGGGTTAAACATAATTGTATGTATTTTCATGATTTCTATAATTAAGTTTAAACACGTTTATTGTCCTTCAAAGAGTATATTTACTGCTAAATTGTGATGGGTTTTTTCCACCCTGGTCCTCACCCCTAAATTGTGCTTTGGTTTTAAAAGTGGGTAAGTTCAAAATAAATAGCTGTACCTATTATTCTAAAACACTTGGCTGGGTGCAGTGGCTCATGCCTGTAATCTTAGCACATTGGGAAGCTGAGGTGGGAGGATCACTTGAGCCCAGGAGTTTGAGCAGCCTAGGCAACTTAGTGAGATGTTGTCTCTGTTAAAAACAATCATAAAGTAAACAAAAAATAAATGAAAAGCTAATTCTATTGGGTTTTTTATGAATTTAAAAAACAATGTCAACAGATGTATTGATACTGCACTTTGCAATTTACAGTGTTTTTATCTTCCAAACCATCATAAAAATGCAATAGTGAGGCATTAATAAAATTATGTTTTTTTCTTGAAAATAGCAGGTACAGCTTTACTTTTGCCTGAATTCGAGAGATGTGTGTACTGTGACTATGTAGTAGCTATACAAAAGTCATTAGTCTGTATTTAAAGAAGGATCAATATCTAATTCCTAGATGAAACCACCTTTTTTTGAAGATGTGATAGAAGATGTCAAATCTAGTTAACTTGATGCATTATAATCTTATCAAAAACATAATGAATGACAGCTTCAAACTATTTTTTATGATTACCACTCAAAGGTGGCTAAAAAGTTTCATTAAAAGTATCATTTATAGATGAGTAAAATCTTTAGTTATTTGAGGAGCAGTGAACAAATCTATTGAAATTCATGACACTGCAGTCGTTCAGAAAAATATTAGGGAGTTTTCTAAAATATAGGGACTTGTGGAAACTATTATTTCTTTCCTTTAGAAATTATTTGGTAACAATTATTTTAAATTAAACATGTTAGCTACCATAGGAAGAGCATCAGAGAAATGAGATTACTTTAGAAATTTGCCCATCATGTTCTGAAAATTTAAACAAAATGTTTTTCCTGATATTTAATGTCTTAACATGTTTAAGAATTATGTGAATGATTCCTTTTTTTTGTTTATTGCCATCATTATCTGCTTTATCTTTTAAAATCAGACTTTCCCACCATATAGAATGTTTTAGTGGCTGGCACTGGTATAAAATAGCTACATTACCAGATTAAGAAAGAACTATTATAGAGTTTGAATTTGATATGCAAAGGCAATTTTGGAATTCTAAATTAGGAGCAAAATATTTAGCATATAAAACATATCATTGGCAATGTTATGCAATGAGGTTTCGCCAGACCACCATAGACACAACTTAAATTTTCCATAGGAATCAAGCACATTTACTGTTTTATTCATACATAATTAATATGCATCCACTAGATCTATCTTAATATATTCCTAGAACACAAATTTTGATTTTCAAATCATAGTTCTTACTTGGGATTTGCATACTTCATTAATTGCATTTTATTTCATTAACAAAACCAACACTTGCAATAAAACTAATTAAGAAAAAATTGGATTTTTATTATGGCCATCAAGTTATATGAACTTCTATAAGAAAATACTTGCATGATTTAAAGGAGGACTAAAATTATCTTTTTAGCGTTAACTATATATCTTAGGAATTTGATATCAAAAATGCATTTACTCTAGATCGCTATCTAATTGCATGCTTTACAGGAGTTTTAAAATTAATTTAAATGTATGTTTTATATGTTAATCCAGGTTAGTTCATTCTCCAAATATTTATTGAGTATATTTTATTGGCCATGTGGTTTTCTAGGTATTGGAGGTACAGCTGTGAAGATGATATTCAAGTTGCCTCTTCCCATAGTGTTTATATTCTGGAACAGAGAAAAAAAAGTAAAGATGGTCACTTTTGTCTATGATAAGCTCTATGATAAAAATGATGTGCACTGACAATGCCCAGAGGTGTGCTTCTTTAGATATTGTGGTTAAGTCCTCTTTCAGATGTGATAATTATGTGAGCTGAAACTTGTATTGGAAGAAGTTATATCTATATCAAGGTCTAGAGAAAGAGCTTTCCAGACAGAGGGAATGGTGAGTGCAAAAGTCATAAAGTAAGACTAATTCTGGCATTTCTGAGAACAAGTTATAAGGCCAGTGTTATTGAATCCTAAAGGGCAGGAAGGAGAATGCTAGGATACAAGATGTAAGAAGTGGACAAGGACCAGTTTTGCAAAGAACTCTCATGATAGGGCAACAAGTTTGAATTGTAGACTCTATATAATGGGAAGGGAATCATATGATCTGAGTGACATTTCACATGTTAATAAGTTTAGTATAGAGAATGAATCACAGATACCAGTTACATGTTATTACTCTGGTGGTTTAGGAAAAATATGTTTGCAATAACTATAAATGTTCCAATTGTTTAAAATTATGTTTGCCAGAGGCTATTCATCTGGGAAAGAATTCCTGGGAGAAAGATCAATTTAAATCTTTTTTTAAAAAAGTTTCAAATGGTTTGAATGATATTTCTAATATATGTCCTATGCAATCTTTTGATGTTCGTTTTTCAGCTTGATAAAATAAAGCAAAAAGTAAAGCAATGACCTCCAAATATATTTTCCTATGAGAAATAATGGCTTATAAAGGAAACTTTAGTAGAGGCTAAAGAGTTTTATATTTGACTTCTTTTAGAATGAATCATAGGCTCTTTAAAGAAAACAACACACAGAAATCTTTGAAACGTATTTTTTGTTTTATTCAAATATGAGCTGTCACTCCCTCTTAGCTAGAGCAAACTACTAATTTTCCTAACCCTTAGCCAATGCATTCTCAACTCTGTAATTGATGAGATAGATCTTCTCAGAGTGTTTTGAGGAAATATTTTTGCAAAGAGTGTTAACATGTGTGCTCCGAATAGAGGATCCTATACCCACTTACGTTAAATTAGTTTAGGCTTTAATGAGATAATCTATAGCTTCGCGTAATTTTGAAAGCAAGCAGAACTTCCCATATTTACTTGCATAAGGAACAGTTTTTGCTTCCCAATAGTTTTCTACCCAACTGTATCCAGCAGGGAACCATTTGAGAATGCACATGACTCAAATAATTAATTTAGACTTGGCCCTCTTTATAGACACTGAGCTTTAATTATTCTCAGATTTTTACATTTATTGAGTGGCACTTATAAACCTGGATAAAATGTGTGTGTGTGTGTGTGTGTGTGTGTGTGTCCATTTTCTACACTAGGCTTTATATAAACTATTTGTAGTTATTTGAAGGACAGACTTCCCATTTTTGCTCAGTAGGAAACACAAACTACAAATTTTCCCTATTCTATAGCAGGCATGCTATCAGCATGCTTCTATTAGTTCTTCTCAATCTAAATTGTGAAACCTGGTATGCTAAATAAATAATCAAAATGCCCCTATATGGATCTTCCCTGCATGGGGTTAGTATAATGACCGCTTTGGCACTTTCCTGATTATCTGGTTGCTGTGAGGGTTTTCCCTTTGGGCTGCTGGGATCAACTAATAGTGGTTCAGGAGAGTTTAGGTTCTTCCTTGCTTCGCAGTAGGAGGCTGGTTAAGGGTACCTTTCTGAGGGAGGCCATGATTACTTTTAAGAATAATTTCTTTTTTTTCTTTTCTTCTTTTTTTTTTTTTTTTGACATGGAGTCTCACTCTGTTGCCAGGCTGGAGTGCAGTAGTGCCATCTTGGCTCACTGCAACCTCCACTTCCTAGGTTCAAGCGATTCTCCTGCCTTAGCCTCCCAAGTAGTTGGGACTACAGGTGCATGCTGCCACGCCCAGGTATTTTTTGTATTTTCAGCAGAGACGGGGTTTCACCACGTTGGCCAGGAGGGTCTCGACCTCCTGACCTCATGATCTGCCCACCTTGGTCTCCCAAAGTGCTGGGATTACAGGTATGAGCCACCATGTCCAGCCCAGGATAATTTCTTAACTATTTACTGTGCAAAAATGCCTATTATATGATTTTACTTACACCATTATTTTATTCATCATTCACATTCTTCTGGAAGATAAAATATTTTTAAAAACTACTTCCACAATGTATAACTAGCATAATTACTCATTCATCAAGAAATTCAATCTTTTGTATTAATTAGAAATACATAATTACACAAATAAATAATCAATGGGTAATCAGCCAAGAGATTAACAATTATTAATTGAGGACTATTTGGTATTGGATTCCTTTCTAGGGTTCACTGAAGGAAAAAGCGTATGATACAGTCAAGTAATCAGTGAAGCTGAGAGCTTTTGAAAAAGTAAACATGTTTGAGAATGTGTTTAATAAATATATTGAATATATTAATTAATTAAGCTCTAATAAATATGGTTGTCCTATTTTCAAATGAAACTTTTTAAAAATTAAGTTTTAAACTTCCCTCATGACTTTTTTTCTTCATTTCATAATTTTTTTTTTTTTTGGCTTAGTTTTCTACTTGGTCTCAGAAAAAAAATTCATAAATGCTGGTGAAACTCAACTCCTTCTAGACACATATTGAGAAATAACATTTCTTAATGTTATTATATTTAGAAAAAGAGATAAACAAAGAGGATTGTTTATTCTAGACATAATTCAGACATTAACTTAGCACCCATTGATGGGCTTTTCATGGATGTTTGTTTTGATTTTGACTTCTCCAATCATAAAAAAGCAACACAGGAATATTGTTGCACTTTCCTTTTTTACCTTGGCCTTTATTAAGCTCTAATCTTCTTTTAAAAATTCTAGGTAAAGTATATCATGTTATGTTTGGCTTGCTTTATTTTTTTTATGTTCAGATTTTCAGTTTAGTGCTAAAATACTTTTCATTTTATCGAACAGAAAAAATCACTTGTAAGAAGAAAGTAAAATAATCTTTTTGAATGGCATTTAACAACCTCTTATTATCATGAGATGGTCTAACCATACGCTCTGCCTCTTCCTATTACCCAAATCAATGGTATTGGATACCCCGTCTTGGTGCCACGCCTTGTCTTATTGTGTTAGTATTCACTTCTCTCTTTTTCCTGACTGCACTTTTCAGAATTATGACATGTTAATCACAGACATTGGAGAGGGAAATGATCTATTATTGTAGGTCATCTAATACCCTCAGAGGCCAATCCTCCTTGCTATATTATCCAGTACTTTTCGCAGGTTATTTGAAGTAACTCAAGGAATGAGGATTTCCCCTTTTTCTTATTACGCAACCAGTTTCCCCCCATGGAATTCACTCTACTTTGGTACTCTAACCAGTTGCTAACAAGCAAACTATTTTTTGACACATGTAAAATTGCACAGACTTGTAATACCTCCGGCACATCGCGCTCTTTAACACTGTTATTAATATGTTAACAGGTGGAAACTTATTATCATCTGACTGCTTGGAGTGTGAAATGTCTTATACTCATTTCATTTTAAATTCTTTGTAGTTTATGGTTACACTTGATTAAAGGTGGTAGTGTGAACACTTGGAGTTGTTTTAATTCAAGATGAAAAGGCTGAGGACTACATTCAGAGATATATTAGATATTGATTCTCACATGTCTTTAGCACTTGTCTAATCTGAATTCAAATGTAAAAAGTTTGAAACAGCATGTGAAAACCAGATTAAAGCATAATCAAACTATAGTCAAAATTAGCAAAATGAATTAATGGAAAGAGTGATAGAATAGTGACAGGAAATTACTAGAAAGCAACTTAGTATAACAATATATAATGTCTCCAAATATAGAAGCTGAGAAGGTTGATGATGAATATCAGTCTTTTGGGGTTATAGCTTAACTTCATTTCTCTGATATTTGCAAGCTAAGTGCATACCAAAGAAGAATGATAACATTAGGTATATTCACATAAAAGAAATATCATGTCTTAGATGTGCACAGTCTACATTTTTAAGAATATCTTCTGCTGATATCTGTTTTTCCCATAATCCAAAATAAGTGTGTGGCAATCAAATATCACCAACAACAGTACTTGGAAATAAAATATAGTAATTATCTCCTCAATGTTAAGAGGAAGATTGTCCTCAGGCCATAAAACATTCCTTATTTTGATTATAAATGGAAATTGGATATGATGTATAACCATTTGAAGCATGCATGTATGATGGTATTGTCGGGGCGGGGAGGGCCAAACTTTACTTCTGTCCTCTTAGAATTTTCAGCTGGGTCTGTGAATTAAATTAACATAAGACAGACTACCAGGAGAAAAGCATCCACATGTCTGTAACAGGAGTTTTACATGGCACGGGAGCCCTCAAAAGAAAATGAAGACCCAGAAAGGAGTTAAAGTTGAACCTTTATATACTGAGCTGAGCAGAGACTAGCAAATTGTGAAAATGAAACAAAGCAAGAGGGCTTGGGTTCCTGTAAAGCTAATTTGCATAATTAATCATAGAGACCTGTCTAGGAAGATGAGGGTTAGTTTCCAAGGCTTGCTTTCTTACTTTCCTCCTGGCATATGGATGACACCTTCCATGTGGGGTTTTTAATCTCTTGATTTCAGGAACGAAAAAAGGGAGGTCACGATGCCCTTCTTGCACTTGCTGTTTTCAAGTACATTTTACTTAAAATAATCTTGTGCCAAAGTGGCAAATTCTGCAACCCTTCTGTGGTATCAGTTAATCCATGTCTCTTTTCTGGTGTAATAAAATTATGGTTCATAGTGGGTCCAATCAAATTTAATTTGATTTACTTATCCTCATACTTGAAGATGGAGCCTAGCTGAGAGATTATGAGCTAATGCAGCAAGAAGCAGATAAAATTCACACTCTAGATAGGCTAGTCCTCCAGAAGCTACACCTGTTGCTGCAGTGAATGGCCTTATGTCCTGAGGTCCTTAGGACATGCTGTCAAGTTTTCACTCTCAAGATTATGTGACTCTGTCAAGGTTTCTCAAAGGGGCACTGGTCTGACTGAACATAAGGCATGTATATGTTGCCTCCCTGAGCTTGAGGAGAAGGAGAATCTTATTTTGTGGGTTTTGTTGGTTTCTTCAATGGTAAGAATTTAAACTAACTCCCACTAAGCCTGTACGTGATTAGACATTTCCAAAAGAGAGGTGTGATCATAGAAAATGGGTGAAGGTGAATAGAAAAGCTATTAGAGCCAAAAGTGAAAAATAAGCACTGCAAGTACCCATGTGTGTCAGGGATTATGCTAGCTATTAAATGGAACAAAAGAGGAAAAGACACCATCTTTTCCTAGATGTATTGCATAACCTGTCTAACTGTGTTATAAAAGAACTGGTATAGGTTTGAAATACACATAAGTTTGTTCTCATGCTGCTATAAAGACCTGCCTGAGACTAAGTAATTCATAAAGAAAAGATGCTTAATTGACTCACAGTTCTGCAAGGCTGGGGTGTCCTCAGGAAACTTACAATCATAGCAGAAGGGGAAGTAAATACATCCCTCTTCACATGGCGGCAGGAAGGAGAAGTGCTGAACAAAGTGGGGAAAGCTCCTTATAAAACCATCAGATCTCTCTAGAACTCACTATCATGAGAACAGCATGGGGGTAACTGCCCCCATGATTCAGTTACCTCCCACTCGGTTTCTCCCGTGATACCTGGGGTTTATGCAACTACAATTCAAGTTAAGATCTGGGTGGGGACACAGTCAATCCATATCATTCTGCCCCTGGCCCCTCCCAAACCTCATGTCCTCACATTTCAAAACACAATCATGCCTTTCCAACTGTTTCCCAAAGTTTTAGCTCATTGTAGCATTAACCCAAAAGTTCAAGTCCAAAGTCTCACCTGAGAAAAGGCAAGTCCCTTTCTCCAATGAGCCTGTAAAATCAATAGTAAGTTAATTCCTTCCTAGATACAATGGGGATACAGGCATCGGACAAATGCTCCTGTTCTGAAAGGGAGATTTTGGCCAAAACAGAGGGGCTGCTAGCCCCATGAAAATCTGGAATCCAACAGGGCAGTCATTAAATATTTTTAATGTTTTTGAGACAGTCTTACTCTGTTGCACAGGCTAGAGTACAATGACACAATCTCAGTTCACTGCAACCTCTGCCTCCCAGATTCAAGTGATTCTCCTGCCTCAGCCTCCTAAGTAGCTGGGACTACAGGCGTGCACCACCACACCCAGATAATTTTTGTATTTTTAGTAGAGATGGGGTTTCTGCATGTTTGCCAGGCTGATCTTGAACTCCTGACCTCAGGTGATCTGACTACCTCAGCCTCCCAAAGTGCTGGGATTACAGGCATAAGCCACCATGCTTGGCCTGTTGTTAAATTATAAAGCTCCAAAATTATCTCCTTTCATTCCATGTCTCATGTCTGGGACATGCTGATACAAGGGGTGAGCTCCCACAGCCTTGAGCAGCTTTGCCCCTGTGGCTTTGCAGGGTGCAGCCTCCACCCCAGGTGCTTCCATGGTGACATTGAGTATCTGCTGCTTTTCCACGCGTATGGTGCAAGCTGTCAGTAAATCTATCATTCTGGGATCTGAAGGATTGTGGCCCTTTCCTCACAGCTCCCAGTAGTCACTGCCCCACTGGGGACTCTGTGCGAGGGCTCTAACCCTACTTTTCTCCTCTGTACTGCCCTAGCAGAGGTTCTCCATGAGGGCTCTGCCCTTGCAGCAACATCTGCCTGGACATCCAAGAGTTTTCATACGTACTCTGAAATGTAGACAGATGTTCTCAAACCTCAATTTTTGACTTTGGTGTACTCACAGGCCCAATACCATGTGGGAGCCACCAAGATTTGGGACTTGCACCCTCTGAAGCAATGGCTTGAGGTGTACCTTGGCCCCTTTTCACCATGGCTGTAGCTAGAGTGGCTAGGATGAAAGTTCTTGGACCCAGCCCACAAAACCATTTTTTCCTCATAATCCTCTGCCTGTAATGGGAGGGGCTGCCAAGAAGTTCTCTGACATGCCTGGGAGATATTTTACCCATTGTCTTGGCTATTAACATTTGGCTCCTCATTACTTATGCGAATTTCTGTAGCTGGCTTGAATTTCTCCTCAGAAAATGAGTTTTTCTTTTATATCATATTGTCAGTTTGTAAATTTTCCAAAATTTTTTGCTCTGTCGCCTCTTGAACACTTTCGTGCTTAGAAATTTTTTTCCACCAGATACTCTAAATTACCTCTCTCAATTTCAAAGTTCCACAGATGTCTAGGGCAGGGGCAAATTGCTGCCAGTCTCTTTGCTAAAACATAGCAAGAGTCACCTTTATTCCAGTTCTCAGTAAGTTTCTCATCTCCATCTGAGACCACCTCAGTCTGGACTTCATTGTACATATCACTATCAGTATTTTAGTCAAAGGCATTCATCAAGTCTCTAGGAAGTTCTAAGCTTTCCAACATCTTCTTGTATTCTGAGCCCTCCAAGTCTCTAGGAAGTTCCAAACTTTCCCACATTTTTCTTTCTTCTTCTGAGCCCTCCACACTGTTCCAACCTCTGCCTATTCGCAGTTGCATAGTCACTTCCACATTTTTGGGTATCATCATAGCAGCACTCCACTCTACCAGTAACAATTTACTGTATTCGTCTGTTCTTACACTGCTATGAAGAAATACCCGAGACTGGGTAATTTATTAAGGAAAGAGGTTTAATTAACTCACAGTTCCACAGCCTGGGGAGGCCTCAGGAAACTTACAATCACAGCAGAAGGCACCTCTTCACAGGGCATGAAAAGAGAGAATGAGTGCTGAGCAAAGCGGGGAAAGCCTCTTATAAAACCATCAGATGTTATAAGAACTCATTCACTACCATTAGAACAGCATAGGGATAACTGCCCCTGTGATCCAATTACCACCAGGTCTCTCCCACAACACACGGGGATTATGGGAACTACAGTTCAAGATGAGACTTGGGTGGGGACACATCCAAACCGTATCAAAATATAGTCATAATTTGAAATATTTAATGATTCTACTTTCTCTGGACAGTATTAAGTGTTCATAGTTTGGAAAAAATACGAAAAGCAAGAAATTGACCTCAGAAATGTCACAATTATAGGTTATGAAATTGAATCTGTTTCTTCTTTTCTTATATATAAAGAGTATTAATATTATATCACTAATAAGGCTAAATGAGGCTAATTGAGGATTACATGATGTAATAAAGTTATGGTGCATAGGACATATATGGTATTTAACAGAGTTCCATGCATGTTATCTCCATTCTTTAAACCCTAAAAGCATTTAAAAGTGTTGTTGCAACTGCCATTACTATGACCATTATTATTAATAATAATAAAGATAATGATAATGCTATCATCATCATGCGTGTACATGCATGCAGTATAGCAGTGTAAAGTTGTCTAGTCATTTTTCTGAGTTTCAGAAAAAAATTGATAATCACTGATATAAACAGCTATTAAATGTCAATTTACATATAGTGAAATATGGGACATTTGCAATAGACATACACAGACTCTATTCTCTGCTATCAAATTCAATCTATGGATATATCCATATTTTATTAATACTTAGACTTAAGTTTATATTGTTTATTGGCTTATCTTCCCCATTTGCCTCTTCTTTATGTTATATAATAACAGTCAAGGTAGGAATATATTTTATCTCATTTGCTATTGGATATCCAGTTTTTATCAGTGCCTGGCATGTAATAGGTACCAAATAAATTTTTACTGTTGGCCACCATATGAATTCCACAACAAAAGCGTTTCTCTTCTCCTGTTTTTCCTAAAGCTTTAAATTCAATTTACAAATTTGTACATATGGCATATTCCTTTTTTTTCTCTGTCATCACCATACATACACATACACACAGACACACACAGACACACAGACACATAGACACAGACACTCACACACACACACACACACACACTACATACATATTCCCCAGGGTTGAAGACAGACAATGTTTCTTAGTTGGTCATTATCTTTGCTTATTCTTAGGCACCTCATATTGTTTTAAAATATGAACTAAATATATCTAATCAGTCACCAATTTTATTCATTTTATACTAGAAATCACTCTAAGAACCCTGTCTTTCAACTTTGATTTTCATGAACTTGGTCCAAGTCCTCAATATCTTTATTTTATACATAAGTTTCTCAATAGCTTCTTTAACTCTACTCTCTGTTATCATCTCAAAGTTATGGTCTACTTAATACCATAGGAATCTCGGCTTGGTGTGGTGGCTCAGGCCTGTAATCCTAGCACTTTGGGAGGTGGAAGCAGGTGGATCACCTGAGGTCGGGGGTTCAAGACCATCCTGACCAACATGGAAAAACCCAGTCTCTACTAAAAATACAAAATTAGCTGTGTGTGATGGCAGGTGTCTGTAATCCTAGCTACCTGGGAGGGTGAGGCAGGAATCCCAGCTACTCGTGAGGCTGAGGCAGGAGAATTGCTTGAACCCGGGAGGCAGAGGTTGCAGTGAGCCAAGATCATGCCATTGCACTTCAGCCTGGGCAACAAGAGCAAAACTCAGTATCAAAAACAAAGACAAAAACAAAACAAAACATAGGAATCTATACCGTCTTACCAAGAACAGTATCCTCAATGGACTCTTCTATTTATTCTTTTTCTTTTCCTTTAATTAATTAACAAAGAGTAGTAGGAAAACATTAAGGGTTGAGAAAAAGCATGGGAGAGTACTTTCTTGTGCATCTATAACCATTATCTCATTTATTTCTGTTAATAAATCTTTAAGAGACCTGCATAACAAATAAATACACATGGTTAGAGTTTGCTTGGTATTTGTAATAATGTTAAGAATGATCTTTGATCTATCCTAACACACAGAAGAGAAAACTAAGATTTAGAGAAGTGAAATGCCTCCATTGAAACAGCTCAAAAGAAGCAGAACTTGTGATTGGACCTGGGTCTATCTGATGCTGAAGCTTGAGTGCTTTTACCACACTGCACTCCTTTCCAAGTACAGTAAACACATAGGATATTTTTTGGTAATTTAGTGAAAAATAAATACATTAATACATTAAAGTATATTATAAAAAATTTAAGTTCTGAGAAGCGGAAAGGCAGATAAATTGAATGGCCCACCCAAAGGAATAAATGAGTCTGCATTTTAGCATTATAAAATATAAAGAAAACTTTTTTGCAAAAATTTACTAGAGCCCACTGGTATCTTGGAAATATATTCCTTTTGACAATAGAGAACTAATATATGAATGAGGATGGTGGTGCAGCATCAGAGGGATCTGATAAGTTCTGACCTACTCTGGTATATTTTATAGTGTTAGAGCTAAAATTGCATGTGACAATGTTACTGGGAAGTAGATTGGAGGATTAGTATTTGAATGGAATATTACCCATTCCATGGCAGGATAATCCCCCAAATTAGGGATTAGCCCAGGAAGGTTCTTGGTTTTGCCCAGGAAAGAATTTAAGGGTGAGCTGGTGGTGTCAGACAGTAACTTTTACTAAAGCAGCAGTGTACAACATCAGCAGAGGTACTGCTCCTTGTTAAGCATGATACCCCATAGGCAGTGTGCCCAGAGGAGCAGCTTAGGGACAATTCTGCAGTCATATTTACATCCACTTTTAATTACATGTAAATTAAGGGGCAGACTTCGCAGAAATTTTTAGAAACAGGGTGGTAATTTTTGAGTCATCAGGTCATTGCCATGGAAAGGGATGGTAATTTCCAGGGTTGCCATGGCAATTGTAAACTGACATGGCACACTGGTGGGTGTGTCTTATGGAAAGCTGTTTTGTCCCATCCCTGTGTTTAGCTAGCCCTCAGTTTGTTCTGGTGTCCAAACCCTGCCTCCAGAGTCAAGTCCTACCTCCTAACTCACATTTAGTAAGTCAAGTTCCTCGTGATAAAATTTTCATGCAAAGTCACAAAATATTTTTATGGTCTCCCTTACTCAGACTACTGTACTAGAAGCCAAATATATTTTATGTATCTTTTCAAGATAGGCAAAGATTAAATTTTTAAAAAGTAAAACTAAGCAAGGAGTTATCTTTGATAATATTCATTATAAATATTTCCATTTTAGCATTGAAAAAATTTTAAGTTATACAGAAATGTGACCTCTTTAAGTAAGTGATAATGACAAATCAAAAATTGTTATGTAGTTTAGATTGGTGAATGATGATATTAGAAACCTAGTCTTTATACTTAGTAGTAAATACTTTAATAATGATTATAGACCAAGAAAGAAAGATGTCCACATTCATTTCCAATGATGTTATTGAATAGTCAGATGACCACTCACAGGTCAGAAGGGAATTTACTTATATGAAAAGCAGTATGATTTAATTAGAAATGGCTTGAACATTTTTTAGAAGAAATAAACTGAATATGCAAATGGTTTTTAAAGTGAGATTTGAATAGGAAAGTAAAACAAACCAGAAATTGAACTAGCTTATCTCAGTCTTAAGTCTAAGTACATTTAATCCTATGTAATCAAAGGTGATTACAAAAAACTAAGTCACATAACACCAAAAATAACATTAACTTATTGTATTTAGATATCATTCTGAAACTAAATTTTCGTTACTTATTGTGATAAAATGAGCATTATCAATGGGCAAAAGCTTGTGAGAATTGCTGAGTCATCACAGGCAAAATCTCATTATTCTCTTCCTTTTTGTCATCTTTTTTTCCTTGCTGTTCCTGGGCATTTGTATGGGAATTGCTGAATTTATATATTATTGGAGGATATATTTATGCTCTGTTATATTATAAGAAGACTTTATGTGCTAAACCTATTCTATGATGATCTTCCCATTAATATCAATGTCTATATTATGAATATACATATAGGTGTAATTTGCCTTGAATGTATACAAAAGTAAAAATTGGCTTTTATCAAGTTTCTGTAATATTCTGGCCGTATATATGATATATACTAAACAACTTGCTTGCATTATTCTATTTTACTAATTCTTTTGCGTATCCACCTAATAGATAAAGAAACTAGGATAAGAGAATTTAAATTTTGCAAAATCAAATGACTAAAAAGAGATAGTCCCAAGATTTGAGTTCAGAATATTTAACACCAGTGTAAGCCTCCTAACCACAGTACTAGTACTAGATTCATAGGTATATACATTTGTCTCCTAATTTTCTAATTCTTTAAGCTTCTCAAATGCAGAGCCTGTATATATATATATATATATATATATATATATATATATATATATATACAGAGCCCATATATACATAGAGCCCATATAAATTTTAGAAACCAGTCAGAATTTGTACTGGCCAGTGACGCTTATAAAATAAAATAATTTTCAAGGCCAGTTTGACTGATGATATTACAGTTTTTCATTTTAAAAAAGATCTATGCATTTTGTCATGAAACAAGTTTAATGAAATAATGTGCCTAAGAAGTATGCCTTGTTTTGTTTCATTTTTGTATTTATTTCCATGGCAACATTATGCATATCAAGTTTAGCTTTGGAAATTTCCTCACAGCTTAGAAATATACAAATAGTTTAATAAGGTTCCCAAGTCATATTACACAGAGTTCCTACAAAGTAAATTATAAGGGCATCTTGTCAGAGATGAGTTGAAAAAATTTAATTCTTATAACATTTTTCCACATCAGCGTAAATATTTACCCCCAGGTATTGTTGTTAGGTTAACTATTTGGAACCCGTTAGAAAAGGGAAGGGACTAAACACAGTAATGTGTGGTATTAAATAGGCAATATATGATTATAACTACCTTGAAATACATAAACAGTAACAACTGCTATCATTTATTTTGCTCTTACTAATGCTAAACACTGTACTAAGCATCTTGCTTATTGACTTATTCTTTTTTTCATTCACTTAATAATTATTTGTTGATTGCCTACTCTTTACTAGATCATGTTCTTGGTGTTTGCAATCTGGCAGTGAAAGAAACAGCAAAGTTCTTGCCTTCATAGAATAAAGATTCTGCTGAGTCTCAGAATAACATGAAAATTAGGTATGGTTGTTTTGTTTTGTTTTTGAGATGGAGTCTCACTCTGTCTCTCAGGCTGGAGTCCAGTGGCACAATCTCGACTCACTGCAACCTCTGCCTCCAGGATTCAAGTGATTCTTGCACCTCAGCCTCCTGAGTAGCTGGGACTACAGGTGCCCTCCACTATGCCTGGTGAATTTTTGTATTTTTAGTACAGACAAGGTTTCTCCATGTTGGCCAGGATGATCTTGAACTCCTGACCTCAAGTGACCCACCTGCCTCTGCCTCCCAAAGTGCTGGGATTACAGGCATGAGCTACCATGCTGGTCCAAAAATTAGGTACTGTTTTATCCCAGAATTATAGCTGAGAACTTTAAGGTTTTCTCGGAAAGTAGACAATTTCCCTAGTTTACTTTGCAAAGCCAGAATTCAACTCATGTTTGTCTTACTTCTGATTCCAAGCATTTAAACACTGTATTATACTGAAAATAAGTGAGTTGAGTAGATTAAGCTACTGCATCAAGATTATACTTGTTTTAAGATGGTATCTAAAAAAACTAAAATGTTAACATAATCTCTTATGTGTTAATACTCTTTCATTTGGATTATACTGTGAAGTTATCATCTTTAGCTACTCAACTCTATTTTTGGCCTCATGTACCTCTGCCTATGAATGATATGGACACTGTATGACTTGAATTGAATGGTAGGATATCATACAAGGAGACATTATTCGAGGAATAATAGGAGAATTATAAAATGCAGAGGAGACTGGGTTACAAGTGAATTCATTTAAAAGAATTGCTTTAAAAAATATAAATTTTAGTTTTATACACAAAATAAATCAAATTTATTCCAGTAAGTGAATATATTATTTAGTGAATATTAATCAAAAGATCATTCAAAATGAAGTAGACATATGTCATATAATAAGTGTCAAGTGATGACACTTTTTAGAATAAAAGAGACACATTACATTCTATTAATTCAGTAGAGTAAAATAATTGGAGGTCTATCTATCTATCTATCTATCATCTACCTATCTAAAAATAAACTGGCTCCTTCAACCTCAACCTCAGAAGGCAAAAATGAAGCCAACTTCAAAAGTAAACAAAAGGCTCCATTTCTATGTTCTTCATGCTTTGCTGATCACAACACCAGGAACGTTACTATTGTCTAAAGCCAAATAATTTTGGATGCCTTACTATTTGTAGCAAGGGTTTCAAATAGTAATCACTGGCATACTTCAATATAGAGTTAGCTTATCAATTATACTGGTGAGGGAGAGGGTCCCTAGGCCTCACTGTAGCCATTTAAAAACTTTAGTGTATAACCAATCATCCAGAGAATATGTGGTAAAGGGGAATTCTGGGTTTCATGCCATTTGTATTCATGGACTTCCCATGAATCTTCATTTTCAATGGGAATTATAGGTAATTTTGACAGAGATTGCCTTTGGTCTCTCATTGGGGTAACAGTAACTTTGATTAAGTCAATAAAAAGGACAGACTCTTACATATGGCAAAATATAAATTAATAAATAAAAATAATGAGAGTATCCTGATTTTTTCTTTCTTAATAATTGTGCCTTCCCCTTGTGACAGTTATTTGCCTTTAATCTGCCTTCATTGATAGAATTCATGAACTTCAAATACTTTCACGGACCTATGCTGTCATTAGATATATTCTTATTTAGAAATAAACAGGTGTCATAAATCCTCTCTCAATAGATCAAAGTAAGCATACACATGAATTAATTAAGATGTTTAGAGTGAATGCATTGTCTGTGGCATAAGAGGGCAAACAGTTGGTGAAATTGTTTTTAAATTATTTTTAAATGCCAACCTTCTTTCCCAAACTTTTTTTATTTTCAATAGAAATGCATGACACTAACTTTTGATATTCTTAAACAATGTTTTTAAATGTCATGGCCTTATAGTCCTTACATATGTGTGGATTTTATATTTTGACTCCTAAATTATTTTTCATTTTTTTCTTTGCTCATTTTTTCCTCTCTAATTCCTGCTCTTCTGTGTGGCATCTACTACTTTTCAAGATCACTTTATTTTTCTCCTCTTGTATCTCCAGTTTAGAGTCCCCAGATTATGCCTAGCATTTCGTTTGGTCTAGAAACACACAACTGAAAAGTCAAATCTCTCAAATATTAAAATACAAAATCACTTGATCATAATTTAACATGAAAAAAGAAAAACATAAATATATTCTATACAATGTATTTAAAGTTAGTTGATTATAGATTTCTATTTCTTATGTAAACTTTTTGATAACAAATACATCTGCTTTTTCTCAATTTAGATTTTTTAATTTATAGTAAGTACATACATTTTTAAATTTAAAAATTTAACAAGAGAAAATACTATGAAAAATTTGGAGTTCACAAGCAATCTTGTTTATTTTTTTAATTTAGATGTTTTGGCTGGAAGAAGGGAAGTTTGATTTCAAAGGAGATAATAGTCCCAACTGAGAAATTTCCTTTTTCCACACCAACGTTTTTTTGCAGTTTTTGTAACACCTATATTTTCTTATTGCTTGCCTTATGGTTCTATTTGGAGCTATGCCAGTGTCGTAACTAAAAGACTTTTTTTTTTAAATGCAGTGGAGTAATGTACAGTAATAGTGCAGTAGATAATTCAAATCAAGTATTCCTGCCGAGAGCAACTAGAAATTAATAATTAGACTCGAGAAATGTTAGTGGAAGAAACAGCATTAACAAGCAATTATCAAGGGGAGGATTCATGGCAAAATACTTTCCCCCTGTGGGTGTGTTCCAGTTCCTTAATGGGTTGGTAAGTAGTTTGAGCAGTTCTGACAGTCTCCTGGGAATAAGGGAGGAGTAATAGAGGTTCAGAATGGGATCATAGGAGTAAGGATAAACTAAGTAGTACCCTGCAGAAATTACAGTTCAACTTTGTTTTTTCTCAATAGCTAGAATTGGATTGAGGAAATCCCAGATCACCAATGCCCCTATTACCTAGAAGATGCAACCATTAACATTCTTTAGAGTAAGATCTTATTATCTAAAAAGTCAAACAATTTCTACAAACTTTTTTTCCAAAAAAAAAAAAAAAATCTGTCACCCAGTAAAAATAATCAGGAATAGGAATAGAGAATGCAACATGAGGAAAAGCAAGAAAAACCGTCAAAGGTAGAATGGCCCACTTAGTTCCAAATGGTATGTTATAAGGCACAGATTTTGAAATAATAATGCTTGCTATGTCAAAAAATTAAAGCAAGATTGAGTATTAGCACATGACTGGAAATGTTAAAATAACAAATGGAAATATTGGAGATAAATAATTAAAATTAAGAATCAATTGATAGTTTTAACACATAGTCACAGTTTAAAAGATACTTAAATAAGAAATAAATTGAAAATAAATACATAGAATAAAGCAAAGAAAGTCAAAGAATGAAAATTACAGAATGGTGCTATGAGACAAAGGTGATACAGCAACAGGTTCTAATTCCCTATAGTTGGAATCTGAGGAAAATTAGATAGAAAATGGGGAAGAAGCAATATCTGACGAAAATGTGGCTGAGAACTTGACGAAACTGGAGGAAGACACCAACTCACAGAATCAAAGTCACTATAAATTTGATCATGCTAAAAATAATTGAAACTCAGTTTTATACTTAAGATATGTTGAAATAAAGTTAAAAAGAACCAGATTTAAAAGCAATTAGAGACGAAGAACATGCAATGTTTTCCAAAAACAGTAAGATTACCAATTGGATTTTTAATGGAGATGATGGAAACCAAACAATAATAGAGTGACATCTTTAAATAGTGAAAGGATAGAAATATTAACCTATAATTTTACTCTCCACAAAACTGTAATTTAAAAATATAATCAAAGATGTTTTCAGAAATATAAGAAATGAGAGAAGTTGTCATTGAAAGATTTACAATAAAAGAAATACTAGAGATATTCTTTAGGATGAGGGAAATTATCTTCAAAAAACAAGAAATTACCTAAACAAAAAAAGAATATAAGGAAACGTAAATATAGGGGGATATCTAGATAAATACTGATTTTATTAAACAATAATTATGTCTTACAGGATTTAGCACAGCTGTAGTATATAAGCAGTTTAGTAAATTGAGTTAAAAAACAAAAAGGGCATAACTCTAGAAGTAAAAAAGATAACACTGAATACTAACAATATTCAAACCAAAAAAAAAAAAAAAAACTCAAGAGAAAGGAAAAGAGAAAAATAGAACTAATGGCATAACTAGAGAAGATGGAAAAATATAGTATATTTAAAGCCAAGGATATCAATATGTATGTTAAATATAAATGTGTTCAATGTAAAGGCAAAAATGTTCAGATTGAAAAAAATAACAAATAATATCCACAACAACATGTCAAAACATAAAAATATATAATTTGAATTGGTAAATTTTATTTATATGCAATGGACCAAATGACTATGTTCTTAATATTAACAGGTTGAAATCATAATGACCAAAATGATAATATAAGATATATGAGTTTTTAGAAGATAATTAGGTCATGAGAGTAGTGCCCCCATAAAGTGGTTTAGTGCCCTTACAAAAGAGAACCCAGAGAAATCCTTTGCCCATAGGATCATGTGAGGACACAGTGAAAAGAAATTTGTGAATCAGGAAACAAATCCTTACTAGATTACTGAGTCTGACAGTGCTATGATCTTGGACTTCTTAGCCTCTGGCCTGTGAGAAATAAGTTTGTTAGAGACATATGAAAAGAGATTACTACTGTACCTCAGGTGTTTATATACAATATTCATAACAACAACCCTTTGAGGCTATTAAGTTTTTTAGGAGACAGAGATTCAAACAAATTAATTTTACAGGATTACAAAGTTACACAGCTCAGGGATGCAAGAGTTGATTCTCAGCCTAGTTCCTTCTGACTTCCTGTCCTACAGTTAGAGACTATCCAAATCTGTTCCCACATTGAATTAAGAGCATTCTTAAAATAATGTGATACTACAATTGATAAATTGAAACTTACAATAAATATTATTTGCTTAATTGCAAAAAAAAAAAAAAAGAAATACTTGTTGTTTGTAAGCCTCTCAGTCTATAATACTTTTGTTACAGCAGCCCAAATGCACTATGACATCATGTAAATTATTTGTCAGAAAAGAGGTCAAATAATAAGAACAGGCATATCAAAGAAAAAGAAAGAAAACACTAAGCCATACAAATACTAACTTTATAAAAAAAAATTCACATGCTACACTAATAGCAAGAATATTAGAAATTGATGTTAAAAAAAAAAAGCCGTAAAGATAGAAAGGGGCATCCTGTAACAGTTTTGATTTACTGGGGAGATCTAAAATTGGAGTATTATATAAATGATTTAATATGGTGTCACAAATATAAAGCAAAAATTCACAAGACTATAAGGAGCAAAAACAAATCTACAAATGGAAAATTTTATCATACCTCCCTCAGAGAAACTGATAGAAAAAGCAGGTAAAAATCACTAAAAGATATAAAGTATTTGAAAAACGTAATTAACAAATTTGACCTAAAGGATATGCCGTGTAGAAAATTACACCCAAAACATAAAGGAAAACACAATTTTTTCATGAGCACACAAACATTTACAGAATGTGTATAAATGCTGGGTCATTAAGCAAGTTTCCTTTATGTCCAAAAAGACCTTGAAATCATACAGAGAAAGTCCTTTAACTATAAATAAGTTTTTTAAGACTGACTAACATTATAAAATTAAGTAGTAGGCTCCAATATGTTTCACAATTGAGGAAAGTACTTTTAATCAATTCAAATGTCAAAGGGAAAATAATTAATGTTAAATATAATGTGTGTGTTAGTCATAATTCTCCAGAGAAATAGAAGCAGTAGAATTGATAGAATCTATCTACCTGCATGAAACTGGCTCATGCAACTAAGGAAACTGAGAAGTCCTGGAATCAGCTGCCTGCAGGTTGGAGAGCCAGGAAAGCCAGTGGTGTAAGTTTAGTTCAAAGTCTGAGTCCAAACACCTGAAAACCAGGGGAGCCTCTAGTGTAAGTTTGAGCACATTCCAGAAACTTAAGAAACAAGAGCTCTAATGTCTAAGGGCAGGATCAAATGTTTGTCTTAGTTCAAACAGAAAGAGTGAATTCTCCCTTCCTCCGTTTCTTTGTTCTATTTGGGCCCTTAATGAAGTGGATAATTCTCATCTATTAAATCTAATAGATTGATGAGAAGGATCTTCTTTACTTGGTCTACAAATCCGAATGCCAATCTCCTCCAGAAATATCCTCACAGACACACCCAGAAATAATGTTTTACCATAAATCTGATTAATCAGTCAAGTTGACACATAAAACTAACCATCACGATGTTTTTGTCTGCATGTTAATAAAAATGACATATCAAAACTTACCAGAAGCAGAAATATATTCTCTTAGAGAAAATTTTTGGCATATATTAGAAAAGAAAAAGTGAGTAGCAGTGAACCAAACATCCTTATTATGAATTGATAAAACAGCACTTTAAACTAAAAAAAGAATTAAAATAATACTAAAACATAATTACTGAAGTAGAAAAAATAAAAAACAGTCAAGAAATCAATAAAGCTAACAAATTCTGAGCTTAAAAGAGGGAGAGAGGAAGAGGAGAGTGTAGAATAGCCAATTTTGAAATAGTAATGCTCGCTGTGATTATTAACTCTAAAAATCCTTAGATATATTAAAAAGATATAAGGATATAGTGAACAATTTTGAAAAAATAATAACATGACAATATAACCAACACAAGAAAAATACAAATACAAATTTGGATAAACCTGTGAACATTAACTAAATTTAATCCCCAGTTAATAGTTTTTAAAAAAATATAAAGAAAAGATCACAAAACAATATAAAACAAACATCTAGGTCTAGATGTGACCATTGGTGAACACCTCGAAGGATTTAAGCAAGGAATAATTGCCTTACACCAACATATATAAAATAGCAAAAATAAAATGAAATAAAATGGAAGCACCATGCTTTCCAATTTATATTATGAGGATAAGACATTTCAAGAAAAGATATTTTCACACATTAATCTTAAAGAAGAATGTAGAGTTCAAAATCCTAATACAAATATTAGCAAAGTTAATTCAATAATATATTTAAAAGAGGAAATGAATCATACTGAGGTGGTTTTTATTCTAGGAGTGTACGATTAGTTTAACATTGGAAAATCAATTTAACATAGCATATTACTAAGAAAAAAAGAAAAATTATGTCATCATTCTGAAAAGCATGGCAAAAGAAGGTTTGATCACATCCAATATTTATTCATGATTTAAGTAATTTCAGAAAAGAATAAAAGGAAGGAAATTAGTCTAATAAATGCATGTATCATAAGAAAAATACCATGACAAAAATAATGCTTAATCTTGGAAGTTTTTTAGAATTCTACTTGACATGGAGCCCTATGTGGCTGTTATCATCACTTTTCTTTTTATTGGAGTCCCTCACAGTGCAGTCAAAAACCACAAAAAGAAAGAAAACTAATGTAGATCACAGAGGGAGAAATAACATTATTATTATTCATGTATAATAATATGTAGATAGAAACAAAAAGTACACGTAATAAGTTAAAATTACTAAAGTATTTTAGCAAGGTTTCTGGAGGCAAGTCAAAGTACAAAAATCAATTACAGTTCTTTATAGCTACAACAAACAATATTAAAATTTAAAACCATGCCATTTATAATAAAATAGCATCAAAAATTTGGCATATAGTAAATCCAGCAGAAAACACATAATACCTCCCTTCACAGAAGTACAAAATATTTATTGAGAGAAACTAAAGAAAATTGAAGAATATGAATATATATATATCATGTTTATGGAATGAAAGACACACGGTAGTGTAGATTCTAACTCCCCCTAAACTTGTGTTTAGATTAACAGCAATTTCCATCAAAATCCCTATGGGAGTTTTTGTGGAATATGATGGGATGACACTAAAATTAGTATGGAAATGCACAATTCTAGTAATAACAGGCATCATATTCTGGCTTGAAGAGCAAAGGGAATCGACTTCCTCTATCAGATATCTGGGCTAAGTGACAATATGGAGGAATAGGGAATAGTAGTATCTTTAACAGGTGATACTGAAACAATTGATTATCGATATTGAAAATAGTGTGACTTGACCCCTACCTGACATTATATATTAAAAATGAATTCTAAGGAATTATACATTTAGATGGAGAAATGCAAATTTTCTAGAATATAACTTTGACAGACTATAATGGAGTAGGGCAATATTTCTCAAATAGGACACACAAGTCCTAGGCATATAATCGAAAGGAATATGTTCCAAGACATATATAAAAATATTCATAGCAGCATTATGTAGGCTATTTGGACAAATCAAGTTATTATATGTGCAAACAATGGAATACTATACATTAATGAAAATGAAAGAAATATAGCTACAGTGAACCATATGCCTGAATCTTACAAATATAACATGGAGCAAATGATACCAGATACAATAAACTACATACTGTGTAATAATATTAATGTTTCAAAAAATAAACAGAACAGTTTTTAGGATTTTATGCTCAATTAATAAAACGTGTAATGGGAACTGAGACAGTGACACTATGAAATTGAATTTTTTTAAGTAATTGGCAGTAAGTAATTACTGGGAGGGAACATAGGACTAGATTTCTAGGTGGCTAGCCACTATTTCTCAATCTAGGTGGTGATTAAACAGGTATTCATGATGAATTGTGCTGCTTATATACTGTTGAAAAACGCGTGCTTTGAATGAAGAGACCTTCCAAACAGGCTTTGTGTGAACAACATGGCTGTTTATTCACCTGGGTGCAGGTGGGCTAAGGCTGAAAAGGGCATTAGCAAAGGGCAGTGGGATAGCAGTTGGTTTTCTAGGTTTGGGTAGTTTTTTTGGAGGGGAGGTGTTGCAGAGTAAGTTCAGTTACAGTGATGGGGGTTAGGGGCAAGGAGTGTACATGACCACAAAATCAGTTACAATAGCAGGGTTAGGTGAAAGGTATTTACATTATCATAAGAACAGTTAAGATGGCAGGGTTGGTGAGGGGCTTGTCCGGGCAAGCTCCACCACTGGCGATCAGGAACAATGGCCAACGCAGGTGGTGGGTGGGAGACATCAGCCAAGGCAAGCAGGACTTCAGACTTTCATGCTCCAGGCCTGCATATGGAGACCTGACAAATACTTTTGTTTACTATTGTATATGAGGTATTTCACAACAAAAAGGGTTAAAGAAAATTTAGTATCAGCTTCTTTTTACAGAAACACCTAATAGACAGCTGCAGTGGGAATGAGTCAAGAAAACTGCACCTACTAAGATTCCAGAGCTCTGATCCAGGTTACCACCATGAGAAACCTCCATCAGAGCTCTGGAATCTTAGTAGGTGCAGTTTTATTGACTCATTAAATCTTAGTAGGTACAGTGCACCAAGGCAAATTACTAGAATCAGGGTATGTCAATCAGATGTGCAATTATGCAGAAACAAACATTCACAGCAGCAGCTCTCTCAGCACTGCTGCTCTGGAGAGAACTAACTAAAAAAAAAAAATAGTAGAAAATAGAAAAACTAAGTCTGTGAAGGCAGGTTTAAGCTCTACATTATGTCTGGAGACGTCCTTACACAGTTGCAACCCTCTGTCTCCTACCTGGTCTCTCCAAGTGTCTATCTCTAATGCATCATTTTGCAGCAGCAAACAGAGCTTTCAGATGTGGAATTAACTTTAGTGACCAATAGTTATTTGATTCCTGTGTCAGTGCTACGGGTGGGGTGGTGGTAATTAAATTACTTTCTAAACTAATTGGGAAAGTTTCACTGATTGTTGGCAATACTATAAAAGCACTGTTAGCAAAAGAAAAAAGGTTTTAAGGTCAAATAAAATCATCTGTTTCCTACTATTGTTCAAACCCTTCAAAAAAATTGTGGTTTTTGCAGAATATCTGGTTCAAGTCTCTGCTAGTAGCATGGATTATATTTAAACTTTATATAACAAGCATATTTAAAATATTTGGCCAGTAAGTCCAATAATACTATTAGAAAGCATATTGGACTTAATGGTAAAATGTATCTAATGAGGTCAACTCTATATCAGCTTTTTAAATATTATATCATCCTTAAATTCAAGCTCTACTTTTCTATCAATGAGACTCTCCTTCTGCTATAAAACTGTTTTATCTTTTAAATTTATAAAATCCTAAAATAATCTCCTGCATAAAAGTAATTTATTTGGACAGTTACTATTTAGTTTCTGCTGAATGTTTTGCTCCTTGTTTTCTCACATTCTTATTTATGTTGTCTTTAATTTTGGGAACTTCTTTCTATTTTCCTTGGCTTCTTGTTTCTTTTTGTCATTCTTCTAGTAATGAAACCACAATTTATGCAGTGACTCAATATTCTTATTACAACTTTTTTATATCAAATTACTCCTCTGAGTTTTTTTTTTCTATTTTGCTGATTTGTAGACATCTAAATTTTTGTCTTTGACTTTCTATCTCTACTGTCCCTGAGTCTCAATGACTTCATGATTTTAATTGCCATTTGTTACTAATAGCTACCAAGTTACTATTTATACCTCAGTTCCTATAAGTACTAGATTTGTGTTAACAGTGTCTCTGCTCTATTATGAAATCGCAGAACTTGGTGATTGTTAGGGCATCTTCTTCTATTTATTCATTCCAAAATTTGTTGTGTACTAGCTATTATTAGAGAAGATAGTCCTAAGTCATTTCAACAGAGAAATTAGTACATGGAAATGTACTTTCAGATAGGAAGAAATAGTTCTAACAGAGTAAGTGGTTTGAGAAAGTCAGAGATCCCAAACATGTAACTATTCAATATCAAGGATCAGGAAAAACAAAATCCTTTTTGAAAGTGAGGTGGCTCACAACTGTAATCCCAGCACTTTGAGGGCCAAAGTGGGTGGACCACCTGAGGTTGGAGTTCAAGACCAGCCTGGCCAACATGGAGAAACCTGGTCTCTACTAAAAATACAAAAATACAAAACTTAGCTGGGCATGGTGGTGGGCACCTGTAATCCTAGCTATATGGGAGTCTGAGGCAGGAGAATCACTTGAACCTAGGAGGTGGAGGTTGCAGTGAGCTGAGATTGCACCACTGCACTTCAGCCTGGGTGACAGTGCAAGACTCTGTCTAAATAAATAAATAAATAAATGTCACATTTATTTGCATTTGTTGGAATTTTATTAAAGTTTATATCCCTTTGCTTTTAAGTGGAAAGCGAATTGTTTGTCAGGTATGAGTCATTATTCTATTTATTAAAAACCACTCTTACAATAAATTTTGTAGGCTGATATACTTTTATCAATGTCTTTATTATAATTATGATTATTATGAAGAATTGTAGTACACCTTCAATGCCTTGAACACAAAAATCCCAAACAATAAGATGTTCTTTTTCTACTGTGAAAAATGGAATGTATTTGTACTCCTCGAAATTTTCTTATAGTATATTTTCTTAAGCTATAGATGAGTAAATACTAAATGAAGTTCCTAAAATGGAGGTAAAAACACTTAGCATCCACTTACATAAAAATCATTTAAACGTAAGTTAAAAATAAAATGTAGAAAAATATTTGCACTAAAATGCAATTGGAAATGATGGAGTATTACATTGGTTTCAAAAATTCTTAATCTTTAGGATATGCTAAACATTTATGACATACTTCTTAAAAGTAAGCAAACCTTTGCCCTCAATATGGTATCCTATATATATAACATACTAGGTGTTCTCAAACTTGAGTATCAGAATTCCTTGGAGGATTTGTTAAACCCGGAGTATGTAATATGTGGATCTGGGCTGGAGACTGAGAATTTGCAGTTCTAGCAAGTTCCTAGTTGATGCTTCTTCAAAGACTACACGTTGGGAATCATGAACAAACAATACTACTAATACTTGTTTTTCCTACACCTGTTTTAAAACTTCTACAAGTTTAATTTGCTGCATTTATAGATATTTGAGAAAAAATAAGTGGTGCTTGACTTAGGATTTGCATAATGCTCTCCCTTCCACAAACTTTTTATTTAAACCTTGACCAAGCTATTTGCACATTTAAGAGAAATCATTTACACAAAGCTTTGGGGACTGATTTTATTGTATTAATTCCTAGCACAACAGGCTCATTGAAATATCTCAGACTTTCAAGTCTTTTCACTGGAAACAACACTGTGCAAAGGACAAGTTATTTGAAGAACTATTTCAGAAAGAATTCTAACATCATGAGTGATTATTATGCACAGCAGGTGTAAATGAATTATTTATCAAATATGTTTTCATTATTTCTCAGTGAAAACATTGAAGATCTTCTTTCCAAGCATCCAGTTTCAACAATCATTTGTACACAGAGCAGGTCTTTACTTAGACAAATATTTATGGGTATGCTTTCATATGAAAAATGAAAGAGCTATTATAAACACAAACACTGTACTGTATTTTGAAAGCATAAAGTGAATAATTAGCAAATAATTATGCCATTTGATAAACAATTTTCTTCACTGCTCACTTTACTTCATTTTATATTTTAACATTTGGCATTTTTAAAGGGTTTATTATGCACCCCTCTCTCAGAGGAAAAAAAAAGTATTAATCTAAAAACCACAATCTATTTATGCAACTTAATATCGCAGGTATTGCAATGATGAGCTCAACATTTTCAAGCAAGTATCTAATGAACAAATGTGCTCAGGGAAACGAGAATTTTAGCCACCTGTATAAGGGTGTTACATACCTGTGCTGAAATGGTACAGGATCTATTAAATATGTCTAATAGATATACACACACACAAACACACACAAATACCCTCATGCAACACACACAGAGACTTTGCTCACACACAGTAACTATTTGTACTTCAAATGAACAAATATTTTTATGATACGAAGAACCTGCTCAATGCAACTATTTATTTGATGTAGCATATATTTATTTTGCAAGTGATTCACAGTTCAAATTGTTTATTGATATCATGGTATCCTAACTTTGATGAAGTATCCTAAACTCTTCAAGACCAACCAAAGATTGGTATGAAAGGAATTTTGTAATTCAAATATGAAGAAAATTATTTACTTGCTCTCCTAAACAAAATTTTGTATATTATATATTACCAAATAAAAATTATTAGAAAATAAAATTAGCCCATGTCAAATGTAGGTGCTTTCTGGGGAAAACAATATTTTAAATAAAATTTTATACTTAATGAAAGAGTCATCTGACAGTCTAGTTGAAGGCTAATTATATTTGATCAGGTTTTCAGTATACATAATTACAGTTGAATAAATCTAGTTGGTTATGTCCATATCTTTTATAATAGTAAACATGGTATATCATTATCGTTTCCCAAGTTAAAAGAAAACATTTTTGGAAACCTGTTCCCTTTAGATTAAACATTTTATTTTCAACGAGGGTTTTTATTTGAAACTGCATCTTCTTTCTTTTTACATATTCAAAGTTTAGGCCAGGCACAGTGGCTTATGTATATAATCCAGCAATTTGGGAGGCCTGGGCAGGTGGATCACTTCAGGTCAGGAGTTCAAGACCAGCTTGGGCAATATGGTGAAACCCTGTCTCTACTAATAATTACAAAAATTAGCTGGGCATTTAGGCTGGGCTCAGTGGCTCATGCCTGTACTGTAATCCCAGCAATTTGTGAGGCTGGGGCGGGTGGATCACTTGAGGTCAGGAGTTCAAGACCAACCTGGGCAATATGGAAAAACCCCCATCTCTACTAAAAAATATAAAAATTAGTTGGGTGTGCTGGTGGGGGCCTGTAGTCCCAGCTACTTAGGAGGCTGAGTCAGCAGAATGCTTGAAGCCAGGAGGTGGAGACTGCTGTGAGCTGGGATTGAGCCACTGCACTCCAGCTTGAGCTTCAGAAGAGACTCCGTCCACCCACCCTGCCCCGAAAAAAAAAAAAGAAAAAGAAAAAAAGAAAGTTTGTAGGTAGGTTAAGAGGACAAACCAAACCAAAAATTGCACATTTTCCTATCAGGCTTATGGTCATTGCCACCCTTTTTAAAAAATCATTAATGCTTATTAGAACTATTTAAACTGAATTGAAGCACCTTATCTTGAACAGGCACCAGGACCTTTGCTAAACACCAAATCCCATATTAGAGTGACCTTCATAGAAAATTATATATATGCACCCTGTATGTCAACTTCCCAGATTTAGGAATATTTTAATATTATAACTCACAAATAATGAGAAATCATTCCTCACTCTAGTAATCCTATTATATTTTACATTGGGATAGATAACAAAGAATTTTAAAACATTGAACATTACAGTGAAAGTAGATGGATTAGGATTTCTAAATGGCTATCTATGGTATAAAGAGAAATAGATGATACTCAGAAAGAGAAGACAAGGCTCACTTAATCAGAAACTTCAAATTATTACTAGACATTGTATGAGCGAGAATTCTAAATTACCTGTCTTTAATGTAGAGAAGACTTTAAATTCTGACCTGTGCATTTGAAGTTAAAAAATGAGAGCTTTTTGAAATTAAGAGTAAATATATTTTTGTCACATATTACTATAAAACATTGTTGAATTTCTTTCAAGAGAATTAACGTCTTCACCTATCTTTAACTAAAGGTGGGCACATAGAACCCATCTTCCAATACATAGTTCTCTTTGCAGATATGGCATAGAGAGCTTGAATTATAAAGCCAGGTAGACATAGTATAAATCCCAGACCTCATACTACCACCCATTTGGTTATTTTACCTTTCTGAACCGGTTTTCTCCTCTGAAAAGTGGAATTCGAATAACTTTGTCATAGGAGTAGACACTTTTTTAAACACCCAACTGTCCCGGCTTAGTAACTAACAATAGAGTACCCAATAATGGTTCTTTTTTTACCTTTCTTCATGGTCTTTCTATAATCTGACATTCAAATCTGTATGACATTTTCATTTTCAATCCTTTCCAAGCTATTATCTGTTTGTTGATTGTAGTTATTAGTTTAATTATCTTTGCAAATTCCCAATGCCTTTTGGATTTTATCAACTCCATTTTTTCTACTTAGTATTACATAAACACTTGTTGAATGAAAAAGGAAAACAGTAATAAAAACCTGAGCTACCTGAAAATTCCTGGAATTTTCTGTCTATTTTAGGCATGTATGCTTTAAGTGGAGCTTGACAAATTTGAGATATGGAGAAAAAAATAAGATTTGATCATCTTCTTGCAAGTAAATTAGTTTTCCTAAGGTCAAAATATAGTAATAGAGAACTTCTTACTTTTCAATTCAATGTATTACATAATATTTAAAAATATAAAACCAAGCTGTCATTCTAAGTTACCCATTCTGTGATTTAACGTTCTAATAAAGAGTAAAGTTAAAAACAGAATCTGAAGAAATCTTACCAAGATTGTATATGTAAGAAATGATTTACTAATCCCGTATCATTCAACCATCCACCAGGGCAACAGTAAGGGATTTGAACAAGATAATAATATTTCTTAGAAAAGTTAATTTGAATCTTAACATAAGTAATTACCACTTTGGAAGTATTAAGTTTTTAAAAAACATTCTTCACTCACAATCTGCTAGTGGCTGGTTACACTTATTCAGAAGGGAGATTAAATTAGTGCAAATAAGGACAATATTATTAAAAGCAAGAACAAATTTTCTTTCTATTTCATAAGGACTAGCAACTACGAAACGATGTGCCTTCTCCCCCAATCTTTTGTCACAAGTAAAGAAATGGATAGTTAATTACTGTCTGTAGTATTAGGAAGGGGGAAGGAAATACGTGGCAGGTTGGATGTAAGAAGTGTATTTCTTCATTTCACAGTGACAGGCTTTAATCTAAGTAAGTAGATAAAGGAGTCAATTCCAAGAGGATGCTTTTGGATTCCACACACTAGAAGTAAATGCCAGCTTCTTTCTAATCAGTTGGTATTCTGGTAATTAAATAACATGACTATGCACTGTTGCTTATATAGCAACCCAAAAAGGGTGTCTATTTAATTGTCAGGTTATTCATTAGCACTTGTATATGGTATGGCCTAGAGGACTGCAGAATCCAAACTCATTGCTCTAATAGGAAACACTTCCGATTGTCACTGTCATTAGATAGCTGCCACCTGAGGGAGGACAATTAAAGTAAATTGGAGGCTGTAAACCCGGCAAGATGTGCTGTTAATCCATCCAAATGGAATCTGACACTTGATCAGCAATTTCATTGAGGAGGGCTGCACAAAAATCACCAGTATGAAAGGAAAAGCTCTATACCTGAAGACTTTAGAGATTTTGTTCTCTTTCCAGAGTAAGAGAAGATGAAAGCAGGTCCACAGGCTAGCTGCTTAACACTACAAAAATATTTCAAATACTTAAATTCTTTCTTCTTTCCAAAAAACAAAAGAAAACAAATCAACAAACAACAAAAACAAAACCAGAACAAATGGAAGGGAAAATAGAGAAATGCTTAGAAGCGATAAACAGGAAACCCAGAATTTTCAATAACCTGAAACAGAACAAGTCAACTGATAGTAAATAATGAAGAGAATTTTCACACCCTTTCTTTTCTAAGGAATATGCATTAAATTTTGTATTTGATAAATAAACATCTGTTAAAATATATGAAAGATTCTTTAGAAGTCATATTCTGTCCACAGGATTGTTGCTTCCTCTGACACTAATGAATGCTTCGTACATACACATAAAAGACATTTTTTTTTTCCTATTTTCATTGTGATATGAGGCAAGACTTTTACATGGATCTTGATGTCGATAGCTAAACTTAGAAACTTTCAAGGTGACATCAAATAAATACTTAAAAGGAATAGAGAAAGTACCAAGCTGTTGACTGATTCTACAAGATCTATTTATTAAAAATATATTCATTTTGGGGAGCTTAACAATAGGTACACATGGACATACAGAGTGAAATAATGGACATTGGTGTCCACAGAAGATGGGAGGGTGGTGAGGGTTTGTCGTTGTTGTTGTGCTTTCAGAAAAGTCTTTAAAGTAACATACAGAAGTAACCAGAGCCTATTTTAAAAAGGAGTAAGAGAGAAGCTCCAAAGATGAAATTTAAAGCAAAAAACCATTTTATGGATCTCTCTCTCCTGCCTACTCCTGCAAAGATAGATAGATAGATAGATAGATGATTGATAGATAGATAGAGAGATAGATGATAGATTAGATGGACAGATAGATGACAGATTAGATCAATGTTTTTTGTTTTTTTTTGAGATGGAGTCTCGCTCTGTCACCCAGGCTGGAGTGCAATGGTGCGCTCTTGGCTCACCGCAATCTCCACTTCCTGGGTTCAAGCAATTCTCCTCCCTCAGCCTCCCAAGCAGCTGGGATTACAGGTGTGTGCCACCACGCCCGGCTAATTTTTGTATTTTTAAGTAGAGACAGGGTTTCACTATGTTGGCCAGGCTGGTCTCGAACCCCTGACCTAGTGATCCACCCGCCTCAGCCTCCCAAAGTGCTGGGATTACAGGCATGAACCACTGCGCCTGGCTTCAGATAAATGTGTTTAATAATCAACATTCAAAATTTGGTGACCCAAACTCCAACAAATACAAGCAAAAATTACTTAAGCAACAGATGTCATATTTAGGAAAACAAAAGGATCACATTCAAGGAAAAGGTGGGATTAAAAGAATCAAGATATTAAGAAAAGCCTATGAAAATGAGAATATATAAATATATAAGATTATATGTGCTTGTGAACACAGAAAATCTGAGACCGGTCTCAGTTAATTTAGAAAGTTTATTTTGCGATGCAGCCTCCGGAAGTCCCGATGACCTGTGCCCAGGGTGGTTGGGGCACAGCTTGGTTTTATACATTTTAGGGAGACATGAGACATCAGTCAATATGTGTAAGAAGTACATTGGTTCACTCTGGAAAGGCGGGACAACTTGAAGCAAAGGCAGGAAGAGTCAAAGCAGGGAGGGGACTTCCAAGTCACAGATAGATGACACAAACATTTGCATTCTTTTGAGTTTCTGATTAACCTTTCCAAAGGAGGCAGTCAGATATGCATCTATCTCAGTGAGCAGAAGGATACCTTTGAACAGAATAGGAGACAGGTTTGCCTTAAGCAGTTTCCAGCTTGAGTTTTTCTTAGTGATTTTTGGGGAACCAAGATTTTCCTTTTACATGCTTATAAATATGTATATGAACATTAGTTATTCATGCATGTAAACATATCTGTTTATTTTATTTTGTATTTTATTTTACATAGGTCTGTATTTGTATTAAACCCCCTAATTTTTAATAAATTCTTATTGTCCTACACTTTCTGTATATAATTATGTATTTTATCTGTATGTAGACTGACGGTATAAGAAGCACTGGCAATTTGAATCCACCTTTACATCATATAGATAGTCAGATAATAGGTAGATATAAAGTAAATGTCACTGAAATAATGTTAATAATCAGAATTATGAATTTCCAGATGACTCAGATTTTATATTATCAGCACAATATGATGTGGTCATTTCCCTATAAAATCACGATTTATTGTGTTTGCAGAGAGGGGAGGTTATTAAGTACATTTTTTTCCCCCTTAAAGGATAGTCAAAAAATCTGAGTGAAGTCTGCCCATCAAAAATGTATAGAAATCTATTTTGATGATAGTCTTTCCTTTCCTAACATAAGTATATATAAAAACTTTTGAGAAGAGAACTTAATAAAAAATTAAAACATACGTAATTTAATATTTTTCCAGCTGCAAATAATAATTACTGTAAATTGGTTAAATGAGACAGAAGATTTATTTGCTTACATTACTGAAGGTCTATGTGTTGCACTGTGTGATAGTTAATACTGTCAACTTGATCAGATTGAAGGATGCAAAGTATTGATCCTGGGCATGTCTGTGAGGGTGTTGTGAAAGGAGATTAACATTTGAGTCAGTGGACTGGGAAAGGCAGACCCACCCTTAATCTGGGTGGGCACCATCTAATCAGCTGCCGGTGTGCCTAGAATATAAAGCAGGCAGAAAAATAAGAAAAGACTATACTGGCCTAGCCTCCCAGCCTACATCTTTCATCCATGCTGGACCCTTCCTAACCTCAAACATCAGACTCTAGGTTCTTCAGTTTTGGTACTCAGATTGACTTTCCTTGCTCTTCAGCTTGCAGATGGCCTATTGTGGAATCTTATGATCATGTGAGTTAATATTTAATAAATTCAAACACACACACACACACACACACACACACACACACACACACACACACACCCTATTAGTTCTGTCCCTCTAGAGAACCCTGACTAATACAGATTTTGGTACCAGGAGTGGTTCTAGAGGAAAAAAAAATATTAAGGATGGAGTTCTTTCATTGGTTTTGGAGTTTCTGGAGTTGGCTGCTTAATATGATTAGACCTAAAAATACTAAGGACTCTTAAGTCTAATAGTATGGAGAACACTGATAGTCCTTGGTGTACACTGTTAAGAGAGTTATGCAAAATAAATGCATTTGACACTCCTGATTTACTACTCATGAAAGGCAAGGAATTTAGTGACTCTGTACATAATACTTTTGACCATATGTGGAGAACCAAAGAACATAATGAAGCTGGTTGGTTTCTCCTAAGTTCAGTGGGAAAAGTGATGAAAGAAAACGATGGACTCAGGGATTCTGTCTCCTGGCTTCAGAAGCAGATACTGAGTCTCAAATCTGCTAAGATTGACCTGAGTGAGAGTCTTATCTCCAATAGAGAAAGAGTTGAAATTCTGGAAAATCAGACATAAGCTCTTATCATGCAAGTGTCTGACCTGCAACAAAAGGTAGATGCACAACCTTGCCAGGTGTCTACTGTTAAAATGAGGGCATTAATTGGAAACAAATGGGACTCTGCAACTTGGAATGGGGCTGTGTGGGAGGACCCTGATGAAGCTGGGGAGACTGAATTTGTAAACGCTGATGAAACTTTTTTTCCTGAAGAAACAGCTTCACCAATCCCAGTAGTGACAACAATCCCCTCTCCAACTTAAGCTGCCATCAGCCTTTCTACCTTTGTCTGAGGAGATAAACCCTGTGCTGTCTGAGGCAACAGTGATGGCCCCCCCTGAGGCAGTTGCCAGGCAAGATAATGTTGATTCTCCTCAGGAGCCACCTCCAACACCCCATATGCTTCTAGATCTATAACTAGACTAAAGTACTGGCAGGCCCCTAGAGGTGAGGTTGAGAGTGTGACCCATGAGGAGGTGTGTTACACTTAAAAAGAACTGCTTGAGTTTTCTAATTTATGTAAACAGAAATCGGGAAAACAGGTATGGGAATGGATATTAAAGGTGTAGGATAATGGTGGAAGGACATCAAGTTGTATCAGGCTGAATTTATTGATTTAGGTCTACTAAGTAGAGACTCTGCATTTAATGTTGCAGTTTGGGGAGTTAAAAAATGTTCTAATAGTTTATTTCTTTGGTTAGGTGAAATATGGATTAACAGATGGCTCTCTGTGAGCAAGCCGTAAATGCCTAATCTCGCTTGGTTTAATGTAGATGAAGGGATCTAAAGGCTTAAGGAGATTGGGATGGTGTAGTGGATTAGTAAATTTAGACCTACTCATCCCAGCTGGAAGGGTCCAAAAGATATACCCTTGACCAATGCCTTGCAAAATAGATTTGTGAGGACAGCACTTGCATCTTTGAAGAACCCTGTGATTGGTCTTCACTGTATGTCAGATCAAACAGTGGGAATTGCAGTCACTCAACTACCAAATTTAAATACAATGGGAATATTTGGATCCTGAGGTGGCAGGGGCCAAGTGGCAGCACTTACCATCAAAGGCAACGTGGACCTAGCTACCGTAATGGACAGCAGGAGCAAAGCGGCAATCAGAATAGTCTGACTTGTGTAGAGCTCTGACATTGTCTAATTAATCATGGTGTTCCTAGAAGTGAAATTGATAGAAAGTCTACTGCATTTCTACTTAATTTGTATAAGCAGAAAACTTGTAGGTTGAATGGACAAAAGACTAAGTTGAAGTATAAAAACAGAGATGAATGGCCCCTCAATCAATTTCCAGACTTGAGCCAGTTTATAGACCCAGAACCCCTTGAATGAAGGGAAGTTGGGTCCCATTGAGGAGGGACCCTACTACACTACAGACAATTTGTGCTGTTAACCTTTCTCCCATCCTTCCTCAAGGAGACCTCTGACCTTTTACCAGGGTAACTGGTAAATTGTAAAAAGGTGACAATATTTTACAGGGCTAGGGCAAAGTTCTTCAAAACTTTGAGGAGATAAACCCTCTGCTGCCTGAGGCAACAGTGATGGCCTCCCCTGAGGCAGTGTATGCTCTGAATTGGTGTCCAATATATGGTACTGTTTCTCCCTTGGCCCAGGGTTCATGAGTCCAGGAATCGGGGGTAGAAGTGGAAGTGGCACCACTTACCATCACCCCTAGTGATGAACTAGCAAAATTTTTGCTTCCTGTCCTTACAGCATTATGTTCTGCTGGCCTAGAGGTCTTAGTTCCAGAGGGAGAAATGCTGCCACCAAGAGACACAACAAATAATTCCATTAAACTGGAAGTTAAGCTTGCCACCTGGACATGTTGGGCTCCTCCTACCTTTAAGTCAACAGACTAAGAAGGGAGTTACACTTGTGGCTGGGGTGACTGACCTGGACTATCAAGATGAAATCAGTCTACTACTCCACAATGGAGTTAAGGAAGAATACACATGGAATACAGGAGATCCATTAGGGCATCTCTTAGTATTACCATGCCCTGTGATTAAGGTCAATGGGAAACTACAATAGCCCAATCCAGGCAGGACTAAAAATGGCCCAGACCCTTCAGAAATGAAGGTCTGGGTCACTCTAGTAGGAAAAAAAAAAAAAAAAAAAAACATAACCTGCTGAGGTGCTTGGTGAAGGCAAAGGGAATACAGAATGGGTAGTATAAGGAGGTAGTCATCAATACCAACCATGAAAATGTGACCAGCTGCCAAAATGAGCACTGTAATTGTCATGAGTATTTCCTCCATTTTTTGTTAAGAATATGTTTGTGCATGTATACACTTGTACTAAGAAAATATCTTCATTTTATTTCCTTTTTCTTTTATCACATGACATAAGATTTATTGACTTCATCTTAGCATTTAAGTATTGTTAACTTATGTAATAGCATTTGGGTTGGGGATTGGCACATTTGCAGTTGTACGAAGGATAGTTGTATTATGTTTGGTGTAATTATGACCTTATGATTGTCTTTATTTGAAGATTATGTATGCATGCTCTCAGGAGATGTATATGGGTTCAAGTTGACAAGGGATGGACTTGTGATGGTTAATACTGAGTGTCAACTTGATTGGATCGAAGGATAATCAATCCTTCAGTTGATCCTGGATATTGATCCTTGGTATGTCTGTGAGGGTGTTGCCAAAGGAGATTAACATTTGAGTCAGTGGGCTGGGAAAGGTAGACCCACTGTTAATCTGGGTGGGAACCATCTAATCAGCAGCCAACATGGCTAGACTATAAAGCAGGCAGAAAAAGAAACTTGAAAAGACTAGACTGGCTTAGCCTCTGAGCATACATCTTTCTCCTGAGCTGGACCCTTCCTGCCCTTGAACATCAGGAACTTAGGACTTGATGTTCTTCAGTTTTAGGACTTGGATTGGCTTTCCTTGCTCCTTAGCTTGCGGAAGACCTAATGTGGAACCTTGTGATCGTGTGAGGTAATACATATGAGAGTTTATTAAGTATTACCTCACACAATCATAAGGATATATATCCTATTCTGTCCCTCTAGATAATGCTGACTAATACACGCTAGTTTCAGCTATGGATAAATTTAGGGTCTCAGTGTATATTACTACGTATGCTCACCATAACTGTGTTCATTTTTTCTCTGCAAAGGTTTAACTTTTACATAAGCTTTCTATAAAATTGCAGTAAGGTTGCTGACTTACAACTTTAAAATACCTCCCCACTGGAATTTCAGGACTAAATTTGATAGGTTCATTTGGAGTCATTTGCCACATTTGGGGGTGTGTAAGGCAGTGACTGGCTTAGGCCCAGGTCACATGCTCTCCTTTTAGCTAAGGGTTCATTCAGCCCTACCTCCATTATGAAGGCTCAGTGCAGAGGAAATATGTCCTAAGACAAATTTATAGTAATGTTATAAATATTTGGAAATGAACATAGGAAGAAAAGATGAACCAGCATAAAAGCAAAGTATGTGATAAAGAATGCTTATATGTACAATGAGAATGTAGAAATGTTCAGCAAAAAATTAAAAAATAAAAAATTGTAAGCTGGGCACGGTGGCTCATGCCTGTAATCCCAGCACTTTGGGAGGCTGAGGTGGCAGATTACCTGAGGTTGGGAGTTCAAGACCAGCCTGACCAACATGGAGAAACCTCATCTCTACTAAAAATACAAAATTAGCTAGGCATGGTGGCACACACCTGTAATCCCAGCTACTTGGGAGACTGAGGCAGGAGAATTGCTTGAAAGTGGGAGGCTGTGGTTATGGTGAGCCAAGATCGCCCCATTGCCCTACAGCCTGGGCAACAAGAGCGAAACTCCATCTCAAAAATAAAGATAAAAATAAAAAATTGACAATGTTGCCACAGTAATTTTGGTCAAACCACATTGCGCTCATTTTCCTAAAATGATTTTAAAATCTACAGATTTCTTTTTACAGTTTTAAATAAACCTGAGTAGACTTGAGGAAAGCCAAAATTTAATAAATAACAGCTTTGGAAATATCCAACCTCCCATGGCCGGTATTGCGTTTTGCTCTCTTCATTTAAAGACTCATACAACTTTACTCCTACTCCACTCTGTGCTTTTCACACTGATTTATTATTTTTTTTAAAAGGAACTTTCCTTTTTCTCCAAGCAATGATCTGATTCTGACCTTCCCTATGCTTGGCTTTACTGAATTAGTACTGATTTTACAGCACATTGCATTGTTAGAAGAAAAACCCTTTGGCTTAACACTTTCAGTAAAATGTTGCTAAATGCATATAATATGCTATTGCCATGTTGATCATATTTTGCTCAATGTTTAACTCCATTAATTAGAGTGGTGGCTGCACAGCATTTAGAATGGCCACAAAACACGTAGATGGTTATGTTCCTTACACTCAATCCATTCCCATTTTCTATGCCCAAGATTATTCTAGCGAGGGCAGCATTCTTAGAGAATTCATTAGAGAATGAATTCTTAGAGCAGTCTTAGAGAATGGCTTTACAGTGCCATTAAACAAGAGAACAGAACGTGGAATTCACTGTCTTTTGCAAAATAAACTATTTATTCACAAAATTTGGTATATTAACTATAGAGGAAGTTAATTTCAGAATGCACATTTCACAACTCTGTATTAATAATTGGTCATTGGCCATGACCATTGCATGCCCAATTTTATTTTAATAGAGTTGTTAGCCATGACACACCTCTTTGCTGAAATTTCTAATAGATTGTAAGTAACTAAAGGGAAACCAAGGTGGTTTTCTGAAAAAAATTCTCCAGGCTAACATGTCACTCATGGAATAATAACCCGGAGTGGATGACAGTTCTCACACCAGCTGCTTGACATCTGAACAGCTGCCAATGCCCTAGGAAATGTCACACCATCAGATATAGGCTCTGAGTGGGTGAGCCGCAAAAATGTATCTGGTAGAGGCCAGCACCCCAGGCCATGACTAACACCCCAGGCCCTGTCATCCCATAAGCTTGAAGCCAGAGTTGAGCTGTCAGTTTAATAAATGAATAGCCTCTTTGTTTTGATCAGCATTGTCAAGGCTTATTTCAAAAAGGGACTCCGATTCCTCTCACAGACTAGCCCAGCCAAAGTCAATTGGTACAATTTCAAGGTGAATTTATTCATTCTTTATAAAGTTCTGTGCACGAATATATCAAGACAGTTGAATAAATTGAAATAAATAGACTTGGAGTTACATATTCTCTGAGTAATTGAAATAGTTTCCCCCCAATATATTTATAGTAATAATTCTACCTTTACGAAACCTAGACTAGCTACAGAAAGGAAAGCATAGAATTACCATTTTGATAACATATTTGGAAAATGCAACCGGGGCTAATATGTTGATAAGGGCACCTGAAAGTTGTCCTTGCCTTTAACTATTCCATGTTAAACGTTGAGTAAAGCACAGCTTTACCACTTGATAAAGATGCCTGATTAGCCTGCATTGATGTGCAAATATTTACCTTGAATTTGGTCATTTTAAAGAGGAGCTAGCATTCCCAAACGCTAGCTCTGTCTGCTTCATAGTACTTGAATTTAAGATGTATATAGGACACTGAAATAAACAAAAAACAAAAGGCAGCAGCAGTGTTGACGTCCATCGGAAATGAGAAACTCTAGTTAACGTGTTGTATAAAATTAACATGGGTCACCTTAGAGACCACCATTATGATCATTAATAACATCTAATAGTTTTAACTTGCAAGATTCACTTCATTTTTCAAACTGTTTTGCTTATTTTGCAAACAGATGGACTCTGAGTCATAGTCAGCAAGGGTTACTGTAACAAAAAGCTCTCTTGGTTACAGTAGAAAAACCTCCCCAAGTTTATCTGCATGTGATAGAGGGAGGAATTAATCTGGAACACTTACAGCATGCTGTTCTTAAAAGGATTTTCAATGTATAAAATATCTTATCTATCTGGAAAGTTTGGTTCCTCTTAAAATCATCAATAAGCCTTGGGAAACGCTGCGATCTGAGGTTTGGGAAGGAAAACGCTTTGACTTGATAATGAAGGACACCTGGGAGTGATTGGCGTTTGCTCACAGAAAAGTCAAATAATTGAGGTATAATGGTGAGAAGGGGTTTAGAGAACCAGTTAGTCCAATGCTAATCCTTTGAAAACTTAAAGCGATGTCTATGATTTTTTTTTCCCCAGTGACAAGCAATCTATAAAAGTGATCAAACCGATCAACTGAGAATGCCATTTCTCTCCCTTTATCACTGTTTATCTCATTCTTTTAAAGAAAACTGAAGCTCCCTCTCCTATCCATCAGTGTGTATATAAGCTCTGATGTGTGACCCATGGACAAATGAGCATTTCTTAGCCTCTGCCTGGAACATTATTATTTCATAAAACATAAACAATAAATGTGTGAGTTACAGTCAGTCGGAGGAGATATATGGCTTGAATAAAATAAATTTCAAAAGGATATTTTTACTTCTGTGTCATTAAATAAATATATATATAGCCAAGTAAGTTGTTATTGATTAAAAGTCTTTTTTCATAGTTCTTCCAGGAAAACTCAAATGTATGAGCTGAAAATCTGAGCTCCAATTTTAGTAGATGGATATCTATACACTCATAATATATTATCAAAGCAGAACCTTATTTGATAGGGAATAGAGACTATATTAACTTCAGAGTTTGCCCTAACCTTAAGCAGGATGGCATCTGAGGGCTCTGGAAAGACTAGCCATGTTGCCTTGGATGTAGAGGCACTCTGGATGGTTTAAACTACTTGTTTTTTATTTTTATTTTTTGTAATTTTTTTTTTCTTTTCTTTTAGAGATAGGGTCTGTATGTTGGCCAGGTTGGTCTCAAACTCTTGACCTCAAGCCATCCTCCTGCCTCAGCCTCCAGAGTAGCTGGATTACAGGCATGATCCACCATGCCCAGCTCCCAAACTACTTGCTACTGCTATCCCAGCCCTGAGACTTATACTACCCTAATAAGCTCTTCAATACCCCTGTTAATTTAATCAACCAACTCAAAACTGGACAAGGAAATACCAATCAAATGTTAGATCTTAATGTTTGGTTGCAGGTTTCAATATAATTAAGGTTTTTCAATAACCAAACTTTTATTGAACTCATCCAATAAACAAATTTTTATAAAAGATCTACTATGGGCTAGACAGGAGAGATTATAATGTCTCCATCATGAAACAAAACAAAATCTAATAAACCACCAAACAAACAAATTATTTACATTGTAATCAGTGTTTTATAGAAAGAAAACTAAGGCGCTGATATTGAGAATAGTGTGTTGAGGATTGTACTTTCTGTTGAGAAGTTTAGGAACCTTTTACCTTTTTCTCTCTATTGGTTAGAAATAAGGCAGAATAGGGTGTTGTCTGGACATAAGTTCAGTGGCAAGAATGGACTAATTTAATTAGGATATTTTAGAAAGATAAGAAATTACCTCAACAGGTAAATGTGACAAAATTCAAAAGGCACCAAAAAATAAAGTAAATTTTCTCCCCACAGCCCTTAATTATTCGGTTTCCCTTGCTAAAGGACCTACTATTATCAGTTTTTAAAAATTCATTATATATATATAAATATATATTTATACACAGACACATACATACTAGAAAATCAGGCAATTTGTTAGCTCAGAAGTAGGGAAAAAAGTCTCAGATTCTTCACAGTTTGTGATTATCTGTGGGATAAATTCCTAGAATGAAAATTGTGGAGCTAAAGATTAAATACATTATAAATACATGATCATGACATTAATATCAACATATAGCCTCTTCCTCCAATCTTACTCATAAGTTGTATTACCTAACTTAGTATTTTCCAACATGTTAAGTGAAAATAATATCTGATTGTATTTTTAGTTTGCATTTCACAGTGAATGACTCTAAATATTAACTCAAGTACTTAACCACTGTTTATATATACATTTCTCTGGAATTATCTATTTCTATCCTTCCTCATTTTTTATTGGTTTTTCTTATTGATTATTTAGACCTCTTAAGGTATTAACAAATTAGGTTTTCGTATATCACACATTTATACATATTTCCCCGAAATGTTCTATTGCCTTTTTACTGTAAGTTTCCTTTTAGGAACATTGTTTTACATTTTAAGCAGACAAGTTGATCACTATTCTCTTTTATGGCTCCTAAATTTATATGATATTAAGGCCTTTCCTACTCAAAGATTATATGCAAACTAGGTTTTGCTGCTTGTTGTACCTTTCTGATTTCATTTTCCACATTTAAACCTTTGATCCATCCACAATGTATTTTTGAGTAAGGATTAAGATAAAGATCCATCTGCTTTCTTTTTCTGAATTAGGGTACTTTTGAAATAACACCACCTTAGAAATCTTAATTGAGATTTGAAACAAAAAATCATTTTCTCAAGAATAACTTAATCACACACTTGAGATAATCTGTTAACTGAATTTACTAAACCATTAAATTAAACATTTCAGCTAATTACCTAGATAGTACTGAATTTTAAGATTTGCTTTGCCCACCAGGCCTTCTTCACAGAGGGAGGGAATTGGGACATACTCTCTAGCGAGGTCATTTGCAGAACTCTGGTTTCAATCACCCTTCCTCCTTTTCTTCCCTATTTCCTCCCTCCTTTCCTTTCTGTTCCCTTCTGTCCTTACTTCTTTCCTTCCGTCTTTCTTTCCTTCCACACTCCCTTTCCCCTTTTCTTCATTATTCCTTCCTTACTTCTTTTCCTCCCTTCCTTCATTCCTCCTTCCTGACAAATCTCCCTCAAAGACCCATTATTCTTGTCTATTGCGGAGCTGGTACTTCCCATGCACATGTTTATGCACGTCCCTTTTTTGCCTCTAATTCCTTCCTCTGTGTCTTTCTCTGTTCAGCACTTCCCTACTTTCCACAGTTCACTGATTCTTTTCTTTCCTGTTTTGGTTATACGACCCGTCTGCACAGCTCTGAACACCTGCTTCTTTCAGAAAACCTGCATCTCCTTCTGCTTTCTGGGCTCTTCTTACTCTACAGCAACCTTGCCCAGCTTGTGGCCCGTGGGCTGCATGCGGCCCAGGACAGTTTTGAGAGTTGCCCAACACACATTCTTAAATTTTCTTAAAACATCATGAGTTTTTTTTTTTTTTTTTTTTTTTTTACGATTTTATACTTTAGCTCATCAGCTATCATTAATGTTAGTGTATTTTATGTGTGGCCCAATATAATTCTTCTTCTTCCAATGTGGCCCAGGGAAGTCAAAAAATTGGACATCCCTGCCTCCAGGTTCATTGCCTGAAAAATGATTCATTCCTCACTAAAGCTTTCTTTCTGGGAAATAGCCTCAGGAAAAAAGACTGCAAATAAGCTTAAGTATTTTTTTTTTAGCTTTGTCTTTCAGGGTGGTTTATTATTGTTTATTTTATTTTACTTTTTAATGTTTGTAACTCAGCTGCCCCCTTCGTGTATGATTATATTTATTTTGTAATCATGAAAAATACTATGATATTTTTGCTTAAAAGGGCACTATCCCTATATCTTTAGCAAGTGTTTTTGCTTTGTCACCTCTATATCAAATAGTCTGATTAAATAATTTATATATGTTTACTCAGATTATAAGTCATTTTTTCAGACAAGCAATATGATCTTAAGTACAGACATTATCTCTGCTACTTTTACAGCCTCCTGACCACTTCTTCCTAGTCTGTGTCTCCCATAATAGTTCTTGTCATAACAACTCTTTAACTTATACTGTTCAAATGTGCAGTCTGTATTTCAGGCCAGATGTGCATTTTCTATTTCTTTACCAGAACTCCAACTACTTCATTCTTCATCTATCCCTTTTATTGTTCTCAGGCCAAAGACGCCCTTGCCCCACCATCACCATTTATTCTGATGATAATTAATCAAAGTATAAAATTTAATTTTAACAGTTATTTCTATATTTCCTTTCTGTTGTTTTATTCCATGCAAACCTATAGGAATATTATGAAAAACAGGTAAATGGTGAGAATATGTGCTTTCGAAATACAGGCCTGTTAAATGGGTGATGCTGGGCCTAATGGAATTGAAGTGTCTCCATCAGAAATATAAGCAAGCTTGACCAGATCTGCAGTTTTTGATTATTTTATCCAGGAACCTCAGCGTTCACCATCAGGGTCCCATGACTGGGCATCCACAATGTGTGGTGCAACGTAATGACACTCTGCATCATAGAAATTGAGAATTTGTTTGGATAGTCCAAAAAAATTGGCAGATGACAATATGAAGTGATTTTATAACAAAAAAGTGACATGAGTTTCCTACAGATAGACTATTTGTGGAAGGGGCATCTTTTTTTGAATACACACAAAGCCTCCATATGGACAGAATCTCTGCTCAGTCTTAGAAGGTGAAGCGAGGCACCAGGAGGTTTTCTATCATCTATTTCCACCAGACTCCCTCTGCTATTATCTTTGTATGTGTAGGAGTTTCTTGGAAGACTAATTTGAACATAGAGTTCTGCTAACAATAAAAAAAAGAAAAAAGAGTAAAAAAAGAGAGAGAGAAAATACTTTTGAAAAGTTCCAGGCTAGATAATATTTAATGTAATTTCTGGCTCTAAAGTTCTTTGATTATATGACTCAGTGTTAATAAATTAATCTACATATAAGATGTACATATATATACATAGAGAGAGAGAGTCAGCATTTTAATTTAACAACTAGGGAAAATTTTTACAGGATATTCTCTCCTTCAGACAGTATATCTCCAACGAGTTTCTATATTATTTTAGGAGATGTTATTTTTATCTTTTAGGAGATTAGAGAGGTAAGATTTTGGGTTTCCTAAGAGATTAAGAGTTTCTCCAAGTATACAGATCGGTGTTTTTCATATGCTTACATTGAAACTAAAATACAGCTCTCTACCAGAAAATTGGTATTTTTGTTGTGTTCTAAGTGTAAACTAGTGTTTAAGTGACATTAGCCTATGTATGCATTAACTTCACACTCCTGTGACCTTATCATTTTGAATAAAAATTGTACCATTTCATATCGTTAAAGCAAATATATTAATACATTGTTGTACTTGTTTTCAACACATTCTAATATGTAATTAGTTCTGTTTTTCAGACTGTAAGTTGAAATAGACTACAGCACTTTTTTTTAATGGTATTAAAATGTGTTTTTAATTTTAGGTTTGAAGTTAGGTCTTTTAACCAAGAAAAATGTTCTATGAAATTCTAAAGCAATTAAGGATTTGTTAAAATAATTGGAAATTCAATTAAATTGGCAAAAAATGAACTAAAAATCAGTATTTTTAAAGAACCAATATGAAAGGACATTATACATTGTGGTGAGAGTCTCAATTGGCATAACATTGCTAATATAAATTTTCAGTATTTATCAAGACCCTTAAAAATACTTATTTATGAAATAGTATCTTTAAGACGTATTAAAGGATAAGAAGAAATATGTATATAATGTATTGATTGTATTAGAAGAAAAATTAGGAGAACAGATGATATGGGTAATATGTAAAAAAAAATAGTATTTCACAGCCATTAAAATGTTATTCAGAAATATTTAAGATGTGTATGCTAAAATCATTTTAAGCTAAAAATTAGCATTATAGCATATATGGTAATATGACTATAGTTTTCAGAAATTCCATACAAATAGCTGAAAACTGGAGAAAAACATAATCACCAAAATATTTTTAATAGTTAAAATATTATAATGCTACTACATATTTTTCCTTCTATATAGTTTTATTTTTCAAAAATTTAATGACGTTTATAGTAATAAAAATAAATGATAAATATTAATTTTAAAATTGAGGATTCTATATTAAACATTTATATGAAAAATCTGGATTTCTGTTACTCTGAAGAAAGTATCATTTGAAAGGCTTATTATTTATATCATTCAAGATAATATTTTTGCTTAATAAGCTATATTTACTGTGCATCTCCAGATTTCTGAACTGGCAAGTTTGGTAGTTACTGCCAGATAAATGTGGGTTTATTGATAATAGTATGAGAGACAACGAACTAGGGTCTTTCCTGGACAGGGGAAAAGAAGAAAGCACACGTTTCCTCTCATGCAAGGCAAGTAAATTTCTTTTTCCTCCTCTCTTTTCCCTTCTCCTTTTTCTTTTTTCTTCCTCTTCTTGCTCTTTTTTTTGTCTTTGTTTTTCTTCTCCTTTTTAGATAGTGTGTTTGAATTAGATAGTGTGTTTGAATGATAGTGCATTGAAACTAATAACAAATTTTATACATTTGTGCAACTCTCTTCAGCCTATTCCAAGTTTGCACAGGAATTTCTGGAACCCTAAGGTGTGGTATCAGTCCTGTGAACTCATTCTTTCCGCTCTTGCTGGATACTCTGTTATTTGGCTGCTCATCAGTCAATTCCAACATCAACACAATGGAGTGTTCTGCCCCTCCACTGCATCAAGAGTGATAGTCTCTCTTGGTCTGAGGAATATATGATCATAATACTGCTTCCCAGAAAATAGGACACCCGACATTGTTCACTAGCCTCGCCATCTCCTCTCTGGAGGCTGTAGCCTCCTACTTGTCCTTTGTGTTTCTAATTTTGCTCCACATCACCCCATTCTCTTTTCTCAAGCAAGCAGTCACATTTTTTTTTTTTTTAACTACAAGGCCTCACTTAGTGACTCAGGCTGGAGTAAGTGTGGTGGCGCAATAATGGCTCACTGCAACATGTAACTCCCGGACTGAAGTGATTTTCCCAACTCAGCTTCCCAAATAGCTGGGACTACAGCCACAAGCTATTTTTTTTTTTTTTTTTTTTTTTTTTTTGGTTGAGTGGGATCTTGCTATGTTGCCCTGAATGGTCTCGAACTCCTGACCTTAAGCAATCCTCCTGCCCAACCTCCCAAAGTGTTGGTCTGATAGGCATGAGCCACTGTGCCTGGCCAACAATACTTACTTTTTAAGATAAACATATACTGTGCCTTTCCTCTGCTCAGACACATTCAATGACTTCCTTCACCATTAGAAAAATATTTGATGTCCTCACTTTTTCCTGGACTGAGAGTTCCTTGATGGACCCTGACTACCCCGCTAGCATTGTATCCCAACATTCTTTTCACTGAGCTCAGCCACCCTGACTTCCTTTCCTGAGCATTTCAAACAGAGTTCCATATCAGGCACTTTGCGCTTGCTCTTCCTCCTGTGTGAAATGTTCTTACTCTATATAGTTTCATGATTCATTTCTCTTCACTCAGACTTTGATTAAAATGAAACAACCACTTGAGAAATTCTTTCCTTGACCACTTTATCCAAAACTTCCCCTTGCCACTCACTCTCCATCCTTTTCATCTGAGTTACTTTTCTTTAAATCATTTACCACTACTTAATCCGTTCGTTCGCTTATTCATTTTGAAGCAACAAAAACTCTAGCTGCAATAATTACAAGTGGGTATATTTCCTCAGTGTGTGCCGGAAAACTTGGAGACCCTCGGTTATTCCACTAGAAGTCAACTCTGTGAAGATCATGAGTTTGTGTGTGTGTGTTTTCACTAGTTTTGTGTATGGTAGTTGAGAAAATATTCATGGACAAGAAAAGGGTTTCTCAATCTAAGTGTGGATACCTTTAGGTACTTAATTGACCTAAAAAATGATAATTTTTTGGGCAAAGGTAGGGGAATGTCCTGTGAATTGTAGGATATTTAGAAGCATCCGTAGGTATCAATAGACCCTTCACTCATTACAAACAAAAATATCTCTTGTATCTCTTATCTCATAAGGATAAGAGATAAAAATATCTCTTATCTCATAAGGAGTACTTATGCAGGTTGGTTCTGCCAAATAGTTGCTGGGGGAGAAAATCACTCCTCAGATGATAAAGATTGAGGTAGAAGAATAAACTGGGGACATGCAGTTCTCCTGGTGCTGCTGATATGGCTGCTACTCTATGGCCACAGTGATGTTTCTCCTAATTCTGTGACATTTTCTTCACCAGTATCATCTTTTCTTTGGATCAGTATTATCCAACTATGTTATAACGCTCAACCTAAGCAAAAGCACTCGTTTGATATTTTCATAGTAAATGTTAAAAAAAAAAACTACATTGTCAAGATCTCTTCTCAAATTTTCATCATTTACTTAAGAAAATCCCAGCATGACTATTAATTTCAGTCAAAATTTTTAGAGATTTGACCCATTTCCACACCTTGAATGTTGTGGGTTGTCAGATGTTGGCGTGAAAACCTATTGACTTGGATATCAGTGACTTACTTTACCTCAGAGATGTCCTTGTCTAAACTCTTATCAATTTTCTCCTCCCTCCATGTCTGAAGTTCCAGGACCTTCCTTCTCATGAAAGAACTAATTTCTCTCACAGTTAACTTCCTTTTGGTTCTTTGACTCTGTCTCATGCTGGTCCATTTGCTCCCTGTGCCTTTTGCTGACATGGCAGGAAAAGGTTGTGCCTAGAACGTGCTTGTGGTTGATAGAGATGACTCTGCTGAGTTATGCAGGGAGGCTGAGCTCTCTCCTATGCTTGAGCTGCTTCTCCATTATTGAAGAGAAAAAAAAATATTTGAGGATATTTAGAATTGGTCATGACTTTAGCTTTCCAACCATGAATACCCTCATACTCCAGCCTACAAAAAACACACAAGGAAGCAAACAGTAAAACCAAAACAAAATAAAAGCAGTTCTACCACAAGTGTACATTATTCAACTTTCATGTATTGTTCAACCTCCAAACAACTACATGAAAAAATTACAAAGCACATATAGACATATGAACTACTTCTGTTTCTTCTGTTTGCTTTCTGGAAGAGGTATATGGGAGGCATTGTTTATTCTCTTTACTTCTATTTCAATTTTTTCATTCTTGTTACTTTTAACTTTTATTTATGTATTTATTTCATGTTTTCTAAAAAATATTTTAAAAACTTTTATTTTAGTTTCGGGAGTACTTATGCAGGTTGGTTCTGTAGGTGAGTTGTGTGTCACGGGGGCTTGGCGTACATATAATTTTGTCACCTAGGTATAATAATAAGCATAATATCCAATAGGTATTTTTTTTTCATCCTCACCCTTCTCTCATCTTCTACTGTCAAGTAGACCTCAGTGTCTGCTGTTACCATCTTTGTGTCCATGTATACTCAATGCATAGCTCTCACTTATGAGTGAAAACATGTGGTATTTGGTTTTCTGTTCCTGTGTAAGTTCACTTACGAAAATAGCCTCCACCTCCATCCATGTTGCTGCAAACAATATTATGTCATTTTTTATAGTTATATTGTAAGATTTCCATGGTGTATATATACTGCATTCCTTTATCCAGTTTACTGTTGATGGGCATTTTTAAATTCCATGTCTTTGCTATTGTGAATAGTCCTGTGATGAACATATGCATGCATGTGTCTTTATGGTGGAACAATTTATTTTACTTTGGATATATACCAAATAATGAGATTGCTGGGTCAAATGGTAGTTTTGCTTTATGTTTTTTGAGGAATCACCAAACTGTTTTTCACAGTGGCTAAACTAATTTATATTCTTACCAGCAGAGTATGTGTCTCTATGGCTTCACCAGCATCTATTACTTTTTGACTTTTTGATAATAGTCATTCTGACTGGTATGAGATCATTGTGGTTTTGATTTGCATTTCTCTGATGATTAATGGTGTTGAGCATTTTTTTTCATATGCCTTTGACTGTATATATATATCTTCTTTTGAGAATTGTCTGTTCATGTTGTTTGCCTAGTTTTTAATGGGGTTGTTCATTTTGTGCTTGTTAATTTGTTTAATTTCCTTATAGATTCTGGATATTAGACATTTCTCAGATGCATAGTTTGCAATAGTTTCTCCGACTCTGTGTGTTGTCTGTTTACTCTGTTGATAGTCATTTGTTGTGCATAAGCTCTTTAGTTTAATTAGGTCCCATTTGTCAATTTTTGTTTTTGTTGCAATTGGTTTTGGCATTTTTGTCATAAAGTCTTTGCTAGGACCTATGTCTAGAATGTATTTTCTTGATTTTCTTCAATGATTTTCATAGTTTTAGGTTTTACATTTAAGTCTTTAATTCATTGTGAGTCAGTTTTTGTATATGATATAAGGAAGAGGTCCAGTTTTAATCTTCTGCATATGACTAGTTAGCTATCCAGCACCATTAATTCAATGGGGAGTCTTTTTTCTATTGCTTGTTTTGGTCAGCTTTGTTGAAGATCATATGATTGTAGGTGTGTAGTTTTATTTCTGGGTGTTCTATTCTGTTCCATTGGTCTATCTAACTGATTTTGTACCAATACCATGTTGTTTTGGTTACTATAGCCTTGTAGTATAGTTAGATAGACTAACAGGTAACATGATGCCTCCAGCTTATTTTCTTTTGATTAGGATGGCTTTGGCTATTTGGGCTCTTTTTTGGTTCCATTTGAACTTTAGACTCATTTTTTCCTAATTTTGTGAGGAATGTTATTAGTAGTTTGACAGGAATAACATTAAATTTGTAAATTGTTTTAGGCAGTATGGCAATTTTAACAATATTGATTCTTCCCATCCATTAGAATAGAACACTCTTCCATTTATTTGTGTCATCTCTGATTTCTTTGGGCAATGTTATATAATCCTTGTTGTAGAGGCCTTTTACCTCTCTGGTTAGTGTTTTGTAAACAACTTAGAATATGTGAGGTTTGAAAAAGAGTGTTTATAATTATATCTTGATTATATTTTAATTAATTAAAGAAGCAAGGGTCTTTGTAGAACATCCTTTGATAGTTTGTTGAGATAAAATTTAAATATAATACTGCATATATTTAAATATACAATTTGACCTACCTGTAAAACCATCATCACAATCAAGATAGTAACCAGACCCATCACCCTACAAGATTTCTTGTGCCCTCTGTTATCCCTCTTTCTTATCCCTCCCCATCTCTTTCCTAGACAACTCCCTGGTCTACATTCTAATACTAAAAATTAATTCGTGTTTAATAGAAATTTATGCAAATTGAATCATGCAGGATATATTCTTTTTAGTCTGCTTGCTATTACTCAGTAAAATTATTTTGAGATTCACCCATATGCTGTATTTATTAATAGTTCATTATATTTTATTTCTGTGTTGTAGTCATTTGTATGGATATACCATAATTTTTAGATGTCAGTAAACATTAGATTGTTTCCAATTTTTAGCTGTTACAAATAAAGCTTCTATAAACATTTATATTCTTGTCTTTGTGTGAACATATGTTTTCATTTCTGCTCCTCAAATATCTAGAAATGAAATATCTAGGTGTATGTTGGTGTCTGTTTAACTCTTTATGAGATCGGCAAACTTTTTTTTAATGTGGTTGTATCATTTTACATTCCCATTAGCAGTGGTGAATTAAAGTTACAATTCTTCTGTTTCCTTGCTAACACAAGGTAAGATCACTCTTTTTAACTTTAGCCAATCTAATAGCTGTGTAGTAGTCTCTCAATATGCTTTTAATATGCATTTCCCTGATGATAAATTATGTTTACCATCTTTACATGTGCTTATTCAGTAATCAGAAAATCTACCTCAGAAAAATGCTTATGTAAATGTTTCATCCATTTCATTTGGTTTATTTTTTAAATTTAATTTCAAAAGTTATTTTTACATTCTAGGTACAAGGCCTTCATCAGATCTGTAATTTGCAATAATTTTCTTTAGCTAATGGTTTTCCTTTTATTCAGTTAACAGATTTTTAGTTTTCCTTTCTAAGAGAAGAATTAATTGTCACAAAACCTACATTATCATTTGTTTTTCTTTTTTTTTTCTTTTTTTTTTTTTTCGCTAAATTCAGACATTTTATTATTGCTTTATTAGACTACCGGACAACTGTTTGCTGCCAGACAAAAATCATAAATCCCAGCCATAATTTTTTCATGTTCATATTTCCAAAGTTCACTTAAATATACTATTTGTAAAGCTGCCATTTTCATGTATAGTTTGACTATGCCAAGTAAAGAGCAATTACTAAAACAATTTTGGGGTTACATTAACCAAAATCATGTCTATTACAAGGCCTGTTAACACAGAAAGCCTCAGAAATACCAGTGAGTGTAATTGATGAATATTTAGGTGATACCTTGATATGTCACTTCAGTAACTCCAAGGGGCAAGGTAATTTCAATATACAAATGGCCTGAAAGAAAGATGATTAGTGACCAAAGTAGAGTTTAATTTTCCATCTATTAAGACTTTGTATATAAAATAGCTGAAAAAGATGATAAGCGTATATAAAATGATGCCACCTGAACTTTGTTGGTAGAAGACTGCACAAATTAATGATCTGAGCCCGTTAAGACATAAAAATATAAAAGAGGTAACATCAGTCTGAGGTAAACACCAAGAGTTTAAAACTCCAAGTATTTGAAAAAAATACAGTTAGTTTCAGTTGATATACACATATTTATACTTTGGGGAAAAAAAGGTTTTATTATAGTTAGATACAAAATGTATAAATGTAGTGTGCACTGATTCATAAGAAAAAAATAATGAAGCTTAAAATGGTATATCAGCCGTTTTTAAAAGAATATATATAAATCACAGGAAGAAAGCCCTACTGTCTTTGGATCAGCTAAGGATTTCATTAGAAGAGGTATCAACTTCTTCGTTGGGATGTTGGCTCCTGGACAGGAGCTCTGGAGGCAAACGTTTAGAATGTCCATTCTCAGTAACTCGTTGGGTATAAAACAAGATATAAGCTTGGGCCTTGCATACTTCATCCATAGTGCACATGCTTAGCTTAGAATCATTGCAGTGTACCCAGAACCCTCCTTCAGAATTATAGCAGTAGGCAGTGTAGTGCCCTGTGCCAAATCCTTTTCCATGGTGCATCACCACCGCAGATAAGTCACAGATAAAGCATTCCGGTCTGAGGGATTTCAGGGTCTCCCTGCAGCAATAGGGCTCCATGTTTAAGATTTCCTCAAAGACAACATGAACACCAATCTTCTCTCTGTTATTGCGTCCTGACCACCTGAATCATTTGAGGTGCAGCCTGAGAACCTGAGGTAGGTGGCATAACATGAGTTGTTTCTGGGCTTCTATGAGTACAACTGGTTTGGAGGAAAACCTTCTACGCTTTGAGTTACACTGGTCACATACATAGATTTTTCCTTCTAAAGCTTCAGTTTCTATAAATTTGGCCAACGTTTCAGTAACCAGACATGGCTGGAAAGCAGTATTTTTTCCACTGCATTGATATCGTTCTGGAAACTCCAATGACAAGTCCTGGAAAGGTTCTATGGTATTTGATTTGTTGTCACATGCCAGACATGTAACCTGACTAAGAAGTTGTCCATGAAAAATGTTATTTACGATATTCAGAACTTGTTTGATAAGTTTCCTTTGAGAAGTGGGGATAAGGCTGGTAAACTGGTACCAGTTGTCTCTAATTCATGTTGTATTTTATCTCAAAGTTCACAAAGAAATTCCTGAGCATCTTGTTGGGCATAACCCTGAAAGGCAGGAATGAGTCTCCATACTGAGTGTAGCATAGCAAATGGTGAGACCAAGGCCCACTTTCCAGACCACATGACTTGGAACAAAGTATGCAATTCATGACAAAGAGAAATGTACTGTGAAGTTGGCTCCCTTGGCTGAATAAGTTCCATCTTTCTACCTTTT